>CM030851.1:12693827-12716327 GCA_018105865.1 Metaphire vulgaris
TCTGATCGGCGCTCTCCTGGAACACGGCGTACCGATCGCAAGCTGGTGACGTCATCGCCGGCGTCGTCGACGTCACGGTTTCCATGGCACCGGCGGTCGTTGTCGTGGTGTCGTCGTTGGCGACGTCGGCGGCGGCGGCGGCGGAGGGGGAGGAGGAGAAGTCGAGCAGGGTAACGTTGATTCGTTGGCCGTGGAAGACGGTGACGGTCCAGGGAGACGACGCCGACCCGCAGCGCTTGTAGGACGGCGGCAGGTCGAGGCTCGACAGGAAGCCCGTCGACCGCTCGGTCCTCGACGCCAGGTCGCAGGAAGAAGACGACTTCGATTCGGGAAGGGCAGCTGCCAAAGGAAGCGCACAGAACAACTACTCAATCAATCAAAACTATAACAACTACTACCACAACCACCACCACCACCACTACTACTACTACTACTACTACTACTACTACTACTACTACTACTACTACTACTACTACTACTACTACTATTACTACTACTACTACTACTACTATTGCTACTGCTACTATTACTACTACAACTAGTACTAGTACTACTATAATAATACTATTACGATTACTGCTGCTATTACTGCTAATAGTAGTAATAGTAGCAGCAATAGTAGTAGTAGTAGTAGCAGTAGCAGCAGCAGCAGCAGTAGCAGCAGCAGTAGTAGCAGCAGCAGTAGCAGTAGCAGTAGCAGCAGCAGTAGCAGCAGCAGCAGCAGCAATAATAGTAGCAGTAATAATAGCAGTAGTAATAGTAGCAGCAGCAATAGTAGTAGTAGCAGTAGTAGTAGTAGTAGTAGTAGTATAATAATAACAATGTACTTGTATAGTGCTAGTTCTAATACACACAGGGTCATCAAAAGGTTTTCTCCAAAATCCACCGACAACAGATCAGCTGGAGCTGAGAGAAGTCCGTCTGAGAGATAAAATATTCAGAGCAGAGCAATCGAGAACTCGGGACGGTAGGCTAGAGCAGTCGGTTGTCTATTCGAGTCAATACCGTTCACCCTTTTGTTTTTGTCTTTGATCCGATCCTTATGTTCATTCTCCAGATCCCACGGGAGTTTCTTCTATTTGTCTGCTTTTCTCAGCAAATTGAAAAATAATGATATAAACATTCCTGTAAGATTTCTGTCCTTCTAAATGTACTTTTAGCACTAGAAAACCCGTTGTTTTTCTGTGTATCGTGGCGTCTATTTATTTCTTCTTGGCTTTTTTCTGCGATTTCTCAGTTGGCTTTTTAAAATTAAATCTGACAAAAACGCAAATACAACGCCTCACAATAACATTGAAGATGCAGCTGTCAGATTAGAAGCACGTAATTTTCCGCCGATAGATGGAGACTGGCAGAGAAATTGAATGAATGCTGCTGCCCGGTCATGCATAAGAAGGACGCAATCTGATGGCAAGACGCACAGTTCCAAAGGTCGGAACAAATCCTTGCCCTTATAAACATGTCATGGCGTAGCCACGGGGAGAACGGGGGGAGGGGGTCCGGTCCGGTTCGGTCGTGGAATTTACCCAAAACCTATAGGTTACAAGTCCCGGAAAGACCGGTTCTTTGGCAGCAGAACGTCTCTGATTACATAATTTACATCACAAGTGTACGATCTGTAATCTTAACGATATAGTCTATACACTGCTTTTAATTCGTTTCATCACTCTTCTGAATTTTTGCATATCCATAGCCTACTGTAGCACTAGCATTGTCCAATTTCAAACAGGGTATCAATTTTATAATATGTTCGTGGTCTATAAAACCTGTAATAGAAGAAACTAGCTCTCTTAAGCGCCATCTTATCTCTCGATTGATTTTTTAGACATTTGACAGATAATAGATTTCTGCAAGACTTTGTATAGTGTCGTTTCAAATGGCTCACCATTTTTCTGGGCATTTCGAAAGCTCTAGAAAAAAATTGAGACAGAATATATTGACAATTCTAGTACGGTTTGACACAGCAAAGATGGGGACACAAGAATATGTGGTTTTAATTCGTTTCATCACTCTTCTGAATTTTTGCATATCTATAGCCTACTGTAGCACTAGTCCTTGCATTGTCCAATTTCAAACAGGCCATGTTGGCCCACCCAATATTTGGCTTGTGGCGCCCTCCATGCTATACAGTAGAACTTCGTTGCAACAACTCCGCTATAAGTTATAACTTATAACGTATACTTGGCTATATGAAGTGTACGGTTTACGTGTGATGCACTGTATATGTGTTGGATGGTATTGGACGTTATATATACAAATTCTACTGTACATGCATACAAACATACATACATACATACCATGACCTCCTAAAATCAGCATATATATATATATATATATATATATATATATATATATATATATATATATATATATATATATAATATATATATATATATATATATATAGCAGCATATATAACATATATACATATGTAAAACATATATATTATATAATATATATGATATATATAATGTATAATATATAAACATTAGGCCTATACTCTATATATAAACCTATAATTATTACAATATATATACCCGCCCCAAATGTATTCCTACCCAAATCAAATTCCTGGCTACGCCTCTGATACATACATACATACATACATACATACATACATACATACATACATACATACATAAGACTTACACTGTTTATGTATACTGCGCCTATTAGATAAATGTTTACGAGAGCATTACAAGATCACTTAGATCAGTTGTTATAGTAATAAAAAGCGTTTACTGGTAATACAGTCGTAGGTGGCCTCGAAGTAGTTGATCAGGTCTTCGTTGCATGGATTCGTTTGGTCGAGAAACGGGTCCGGAACCCGGATGACGCACGACCTCCGACCCGAGCACCGGCTGTGCACGTGACCGATGACGTCAGCGGAGCACCCGATGAACCCGAAGTCCGTCTTGACGCAGTCTCCGAGCTTCATACGTCCGTAGCGAGCGGTCGTTATCAGGACCGCCTTGTCCGGACCGGGACAGTCGGCCACGAAAGCCTCGTTCTGACAGAACTCGGCCGATTCTGCAAAGGAATAGATAAGAAGAACACTTATTGCAACGAACGAATGAATGAATGAATGAACGGACGAAAGAATGAATACATGAATGAATGAATGATTGAATGAATGAACGAACGAACTAATGAATGGATGAATGGATGGGTGAATACATGAATGAATGATCGGACGAATGAATGAATGAATACACGAATGAATTAACGAATGAATGAACGAACGAACGAGTGAATACATAAATGAATGAATGATTGAATGAACGAATGAATGAATGAACGAATGAATGGATGAATGGATGGGTGAATGAACGAATGTATGAATGAATGAATGATTGAATGAACGAACGAATAAATGAATGAATGAATGAACGCACGAATGAATTACTGGATGAATGGATGGGTGAATGAACGAATGAATGAATGAATGAATGAATGAATGCATGAACGTTGTATTTTAATGCCTGCATTATGATTTAAGGGGCGCAAGTGAAGTAGAGTGGCATAATTTGTCTGTTTGTCTGTCTGTCTGTCTGTCTGTCTGTCTGTCTGTCTGTCTGTCTGTCTGTCTGTCTGTCTGTCTGTCTGTCTCTTCCTCTCTCTTCTTCTCACTCCTAAAACCACTTCTACGACGTTCGGGGGGAAAAAACCGGCGCTTCGTTATTATTCCGGTCAATCCGAAACGGCCGGACAGAATTCGTCAAGCAGCGGAGAAGGAGAAGGAGGGGGCGGGGGGGCGAACCAACGCCGTCTGCCTCGGCGGCCGAGCGATAAAAGAGAGCGAGAGCATTATTAGTCCCACGAGCGGCGGTTAGCTCTGCTCGGGCCTCCCACACCCACACCCCCGCCCCAGTGCCCCACCCCTCACCTCCACAAACCCCTCCCCCCTCCCCGGAGCCGCCCACAGAAAAATAGTACGCGCCAGAATCTCTTCTCGGTCTGCACAAAAAGTGCGACGGATGGATGGATGGATGGATGGATGGATGGGGGAGAGGGGGTTGGTGCAGACAGTCTTGCCTTTTGCACACCGTGGAGTGCGGAGCCGACGATTACGTATGCATTGGCAACGGAGATTATATTTCAAGAGAGGACGCGACGAAAACGCGCGCGGCCCGACGACAAGGACAATTAGATCCAAAAAAATGCGCTGGCGCTATATAAATAATGGACAAAAACCGGACGTCCGAAGGCCGGACGTGGGTCCACGCCGCGGGTCTAGAGAGTTTAGACTCTAGACCCACAGCGTGTCGGTTTCGATTACAACTCTCTCGGGGACAGATCCGTCACTTCACAGTGAGCTGCGTCACGTGATCGCTAGGGGGTGTCGCCGCATGGTGGGCGAAACTCTCCACTTTACGGCAATCTTCGTCATTTTTTGTGGGTGGGGGGGGGCTAAGCAACAGGCGCGGTCAGCAGGTAGTGGGGTTGGGATGGGGTAGAGGTGGGGCGGGCAAACAGTGGGGAAGTATAAGAGGGTAATTGCAAAGCAGTCAGTATAACTCTGTAGTCTAGACTAAGCAAGACGATGCATTAACCCCTTAACCGTGTATTTAACTGTGTAACTCAATGTAAAGTGGACGGATATATCCGGGCTCCCCAGTTAAAGGGTTAAAGAAAATGAACGCGTCGTATAGGCTACAGAAGCAGATGCTTGATACAAAACTTATTTAATATGTGGGTGACTGGGTGGATAGTGGGGTGGATGGGGGAGGGGGAGGAGATGGAGTGTGACTGCAATACAGAAAATTCGTCCCTGGCTTTAGTGCTGCTCTCAGTCCATCTGTTAAATTCTGTCTTATTTTCTCAACAGAATAACATTTCTTCTCGCTATATTGTGTGTAGATATTATATCCAGACAGACAGACAGACAGACAGACATGCAGACAGACAGACAGAAAGGTAGACAGGCAGACAGACAGACAGTTGAGTGTATAGGCTAACGTATCGCCTTGCAAGCGCTGAGTGAAAGGGATACGGCAGAGGCGCCAATGGGAGAGTCCCTTCCTCTTCCGTCTTTAATTCACCAGAAGACAATGCGTGGACTCACTCCAAGGGATTCACGCTCTCCGTAACAGAGGCAAAGCACTGGAGCTTCTTTTCCTATTCTGCTGTCAGCTTTCATGCACACACAGACAGACAGACAGACAGACAGACATACAGACAGACAGACAGACAGACAGACACACACATACGATTTTGTGGGTTTTGAAAAAAGTATTCTTGGAATTGGCAGTGACTGACGATGCACAGAACGATATAGAAAGGTTACCTATATTATTATTATTATTATTATTATTATTATTATTATTATTATTATTATTATTATTATTATTATTATTATTATTATTATTATTATTATTACTACTACTACTACTACTACTAATAATAATAATAATATTATTATTATTGCTACTACTACTACTACTACTACTACTACTACTACTACTACTACTACTACTATTATTATTATTATTATTATTATTATTATTATTATTATTTAAGGCGAATAAGAATATTTATATAAGAATAGGGAGTAAGTTATTTGGAATATTTCCGTTGAATGGTTAAACTTGTCAATGGTGATCAATGGATAAATCTTTCTTGTGCTGAGATAAGTTGATTCAGAGTTTGATTTGCTGCTTTCTGTGCGGAATTTTAATACATATCTTCGTCTTCTTCCTTTTTGGTCTTCTTGTTCTTGTTGTTCCTGTTCTTGTTCTTGTTGTTCCTGTTCTTGTTCTTGTTGTTCTTGTTCTTTGCTGTCCTTATTGTGGTTTTCACACAGGCTTACTTAGCCTCCTAAACCACTTAAAATCACATCATTATTATTTGTTGTTTTTGTTGTTTGTTGTTCATGTTGCTCATCATCATCATCATCACCAACACCATCATCATCATCATCATCATCATCATCATCATCATCATCATCATCATCACTACCAACCACCATCATCAGCAGCAGCATCTTTTCTTCTTATCCCTTGCCAGCTTTCCTTGTGCTGCGTTGTGGAGCGACGGAGTCTGTCTGTCTGTCTGTCTGCCTGCCTCTCTCTCTCCCTCTGCGTCCGTCCGTCGGGGGGGAGATGGGCGTCCGGGGGACATGACGGCGCCCGTCGAACGCGTCGCTGACTCCGGTTGAACGATGACGCGCGTCATACGAACCGCTCCGGCCAATCACCTTTGACTTATGTCATCGTGACTCCGTGTGACGCCGTTCCAGCGTCGTCGCTCTTCCCCCCTCCTCCCCCCCACCTTTCCCCACCGCCTCCGAAAGTCAGATTCATGCGAAATTACGATGTGTCATGGAAAGGAGGAGGGCTGGAAATGGGGGGCAGGGAGGAGAGGTGGGGGTGGGAGACGAATGGAAGAACGGAAGGGGAGGGGGTGGGTTGGGTTGGTTTTCCGGTTCGTACGGCGTTTCCATGGATCGAATGCTTCATCAAGTTTCATTCATCAAGCGACGAAGTGTTTTATCCAAATAATTCCCAGTTCTTGAGGGCATTCCTCTTCTTCTTCTTTTTTTTCTCTCTCTCTCCCTTACCCAAGGGTCTTTCCTCCCTCCCCTCCGCCCCACTCCCGTCCTTAGTCTTGAGAATGACTGCAGGCTTCTTCTTCTTCTTCTTCTTCTTCTCGCTCTTCATCATCATCGTCATCATCATCAACATCATCTTCTTCTTTTTCTTCTTATATATAAGTTCTTATATATAATTTCCACTTCTGTGATCCGTGAGATCAAATTGTCAGCCGCACAAAAGGGTAAGAGATTCTAAGGCCACGGAAAGTGTGTAGTAAGCGGGCTCACACCTCCGCCCCTCTCACCGCCCTCCCCCCGACCCCGAGGGATAAAAACGCAATCTGGATTTGCGGAATTTTTCCATGGAAACCGAATTACTCGAGAAGAACACGAGAAACTGCTGTGAACATCTCCAGCGTTGGTCGAATGCCACAGAAAAGGCCGAGGGTTTGACATTCGATTTGGCATTTGTATGGACGCGTACTATGGGCGCGTACATTGTCTGCGGCGATGTATTACGCTTTCAATTTATTCTGAATGTCAAGCCACAGAAGCCATTTCCGTCTGGCACTGCGTTGTCCTTCTCGTTCCGATCCACGACGGGCGTATCCAGGAATCAGTTTAAGGGGGCAGTCCGTGTGTGCAGTGCCCCCCCCCCCCATCTGTCTTACACCGTCCATTCCAATCAGAATTGATGAATGTTGACGTCAATGAAACGAGGAAATAATAAGACAACACTCGCTTATTTATTCGTGCATGTGGATGAGAAATTGGGTAAAGAAATGTGAGGGGGGTTGGGTGGGGGGGGACGTGGGCTCTGTTCTCTCTGTAGATCCGCCCCTGTTCCTTCCTTTTCCGGTCGTATTTTCCCGGAGCGAATGCGTACTTCTCTGGCTGAGTCTTCGATTAGCCAGAAAAATCAAAACAAACAGATCCATCGATCTAAATTTGCCTGATTCGAATCACTCTCACTGCACTGCGGTCTTCGACCATCCACCCATCCATCCATCCATCCATCCATCCATCCATCCATCCATCCATCCATCCATCCATCCATCCATTCATCCATCCATCCACCCATTCATCCATCCATACATACATACATACATCCATTTGCGCTCTCTCTGTCTCTGTCTCTGTCTCTGTCTTTCTGTCTTTGTCCCTCTCTGTCTCTCACTCTGTTTCTGTCTGTTTATGTCTCTGTCTCTTCCCAATTTCTTCCCCCTTCCTTCTCTCTCGTTCTCTCTCTCTCTCTCTCTCTCTCTCTCTCTCTCTCTCTCTCTCTCACACACACACACTCCCACTATCTCTCTCTTTCGCCCTCTGTCTGTCTCTTTCTTCTCTATCAGTCTGTCTAACAGTCTGTCTGTCTCCGTACCGCTTCTCTCTCTCTCTCTCTCTCTCTCTCTCTCTCTCTCTCTCTCTCTCTCTCTCTCACACACACACACACTCTCTCTCTCTCATATCTGACTTTGTGTTTTTTCGATTCGTCAACTACCTGTTAGAAGATTAGAAGAGGCGATCGACTTCTTCCGAAAGTCTCTGAGACCATTTATTACTGTCGATGGGGAGAAGGGAGGGGGGGAGCCGACGGACGGGGATAGACGGACTGCGTTACAAATTGGCTCCGCATCCGACAGAAGAAGAAGCACCGACCAGACGACAAGAAGACGGACGAAAGCGGCGGGAATAAACTGCCCCCCTCCGCCCAAGCATCCCCTAATCCGCTCTTAGCACTGTAGGCAGCCGGCGAGCAGGGCTGGCGATGCCGGTGGTGTCGTCGTCGGTGGTGTCGTCGTTGGTGCTGGTGGTGGCGAGGGATGGGGAGGGGAGGGGAGGGGGCGTAAGTCGGTTTTGCCTCAACGATCCTCGGTCGGTTTTTCGTTTCGTCGCGACGACATGACACGTACAAGCGCACAGACAAAGATGGATCGTCAGACAGGCAGACAGGCAGACAGGCAGACAGGCAGACAGGCAGACAGACAGACAGACAGACAGACAGGCGAAAAGAGAAAGACGCGACGCATTTAGAACAAGAACAGTGGATCGAATGTGTGGACTTTTGGTGGCGGCGAGCAAATGGACAGACGCGTCCGAGGTCCGTGCACGGCCCGTGATGAAGGTAATGGGGGGGGGGGGATCTCTGTGGATGGATGTTTGTGAAAGGCACAGTGTTGCTAAGCACCGCATCTCAGCTGCTGATGGTGCATTCCAGCAGCAGCAGCAGCAGCGGCGGCGGCGATTTTTACCTCAGTAGAAAGCGACTTCAACGCGTCATCAATCAAATCGACAAACGTCGAAAGCGACGAAATCGTTCGAATGCGCGTTCGCTTATTCGTTCGTCGGCGGCGGCGGATGACGTCACGAAGAACCGTGACGTCACGCGTCGTCGTCGTCGTTCGCCCGTGACGTCGATCGATGGCAGACGATTAGCGGGCGCGGTGGGCGGTCATGACGAAACGACTAATTTCCAGCGCCTGCGTCTGTCTGTCTGCTTGTCTGCTTGTCTGTCTGTCTGTCTCGCGTCTGACTGCGAGAAAAGGCATAACGTTTCCCCAGAGATAGATAAATTGATAGAGACAGACAGAGACAGAGACAGAAAAAGAGAAACGAATTTTCCATCCGCATCAGTTTCCAAGAGCTCCAAAATAAATTTCGTTTCCAGCGACTCTGCTGTTGGTAATCTTTCAGCCGATTAATAATAATAATAATAATAATAATAATAATAATAATAATAATAATAATAATAATAATAATAATAATAATAATAATGTCGTTTTGCAGCACCTATTATTATTATTCCAGATTTCAGTTAGTGTTAGAGTTTAAGCAAGCAAGACAGAAGAAGACAGACTAAAGGGGAAAATGGAACCATACCTTATGTCTAGATAAGATTAAAGTACCGAATTCAGCTCTTTGGAAGATCTGACATATATATATATATATATATATATATATATATATATATATATATAAAGATTTTCGGGCCAGAAAAAGAAGCACAAAATAAACAGAAAACACTATAAGCCGCGTCCTATATATATATATATATGAATACACCTTGCTTTTGAAGTTTTGAACAATTAGAATTGTTAGTAGCCTAGTAGCTGCAGTGCTAGTAGCTGTTATAGGCCTCTGCCTCTAACAAGAGCACCAGTTGACCGCTGACTTCGGATGGATGCTGCCGCCGTTGCGTTTATGATTTAGTTTTTCCGCCCCGCGTTTCGCTTTGAAGATACGAGAATGGTCTTATCTGAACGAGAACGATCGACAACAACAACAACAACAACAACAACAACGCAGGACCAATGCCTTATCTCATCTCTTCCGAGATTTCGAAATTACATCATCTGCACAGCAGCAGCAGCAGAAGACGAGAGAGAGAGAGAGAGAGAGAGAGAGAGAGAGAGAGAAGAGAGAGAGACAGACAGACAGACATACAGACAGAGACAGAGACAGAGAGAGAGCGGACGAACGATTAAGTGAACGAACGAACGAATGAATGAACCAATGAACCAATGAACGAATAGATTACTGACTGACAGACTGACAGACTGACTGACTGACTGACTGACTGACTGACTGACTGACTGACTGACTGACTGACTGACTGACTGGCTGGCTGACTGACTTGCCTAAATCAAATATCAGATTCAAACTCATCGGCTTTCCACGCCAGCTTCAGATAGCTCAACTCGTTTATATCAGAGTTTCAAAGTTATATCAACGAACGCCAGTTCCAATGACAGAGAATATCCAATAAAACTAAACGCGTGGATAGAAGATGAAAATGAGTGACAGAAAAAGGCAATGTCACCATTGATGCACAAATTAAGATTTTATTGCATTTCGACACATGACACTCACTCCATGTTCACTGTTCATCATGCTGTAATGCATGACTATTTTTGACTAGTCAGTCAGTCAGTCAGTCAGTCAGTCAGTCAGTCAGTCAGTCAGTCAGTCAGTCAGTCAGTCAGTAATCTATTCGTTCATTGATTCATTCATTCGTTCGTTCATTCATTTATATTCATCAGGATTGGAAAAAATAATGAAAAACGTACATAGGGGCCATCCATAAATGACGTAATGCACCGGGGGGAGGGGGGACGTCAAACGTTTGTTACGATGTGTGACGAGGGGGTTCGAGGGAATGTGACGTAACGCAATGAACATTTTTTAGGTGGCGACCTTTTTTGCTTGTCTGCTAATTTTGAAAGAAAAAAAGGGAAAACTACAAGGGAAAAGATGAGAATGACCTTTTTTGCTTGTCAAGGTTGTCCGAAAGGCGGGAAGAGGGGGAGGGGGTCGACGCGTTGTTGCGTCATATTTGAGGGGAAATTGATTTTTTTGTTACGACGCGTTAAGTAGGGGTGGGGTGGGGATTAAAAAAACGGCCAAAATCGCGTTACGTCATCTATGGATGGCCCCATATGAACCCACAATACTTGCCAAGTACACCAGAAGATGAGATATCAAGTCTTGATCTCAAATTCGCGCAGAGCCCCGTAACTTAAACAGGTCTCTCGGTTAACTGACTGCGTTTTCGCGTCGTATTACTTCGCTATGGCAACGCCTGTCTCCATGGCAACGGTGTCGAAGCGCAGCTTATAAATCCGTCGGCAGGTGGCGTCTGTCGATAAGGAGTGACGTGTCCGACGAATAGAGAATTTCTTTGCCATTTACCTGCTAAAATGTTAATTTGCTAAATAAGGAAATTAATAATATTACTGGCTTTACCCTGCGACGCGTTGTTTGAGTCGCCCCCTCTACCCTCACCGGTCTCTCTCTCTGGCCCACCCTTTTCCCCAAATGTCCTTCCAAATATACCCCCTCGAAACTCCACTTCTCCCCTTTCATGTTTTCCATCTTCCTCCCCATCCCTATTTCCGTTTTCCTCTCTTACCTTCTCTCTCTCTCTCCCCTCCCTCTTCCGCTCACCCTCCCTTTGCCTCTTCCCCTCCCTCCCTCCCTCTCTCCTCTCCTTCTTCCTTCAGACTTCCAACAAAACCCCCTCCGCGGCTCCTACAACAGTGATGTGAGAACGTCCCAGCTGATCTATCGTTTTACAGGTGGAAACGCATAATTGTAGTTGCCTGGTTAGTCTTACTGGACCCCGTATAATTTACCTGCACTTTATCCTCTGCACGGCGCCAAATCACGTGATGGCGCTGCGTTTAACGCTTTTAGAATTATTGGTTTTTCCAAAATTAATTTTAAAATGCTAATTTTTTTCTGTTTCAATCGATTTTTTCCGGAAAGGCAAATAATATTATATTCTAGAAGCCGCTCGACGACGCAGGTCACGTGATGTCTCCATTGTGGGGGTTTTACTGTATCTGCATAGCTTACTTGACTACCGTTGTGCCGCTGCTTTTAGCAGGTCACGTGATGTCTTTGTTTTACCCCCACAACACCCTCCCCAATTTGAGGTCGACACCCTTCCAAATTCCGACATCATAATCATCATCATCATCATCATAATCATCATCATCATAGTTAATTAATGATAATCACGTGCTTTTCTGGTTCTTATAATTATAGCTCTGCGGGAATTTAGCAGGCTCTTCCAGATACGGACACAATTAACGGGAGACCGTTTTTGGCCATTGTAAATATTTGCAACGCGATTGTTATGTGTGTTTTTTCTCCAAACGAAGCGCGCGAATCTCCGATCGTTCTGATTGGACACCCGTCGAATCACGTCACGTCTCATGTCCAATCAAAGCGACGCCACGAAAAGACGATCTAAAAATAGTAAAAAAAATAGACAATGATCTATCTTCCGAACGATTGGCGCATGTGCTCGCTTCACAAGATTTGCCCCAGCAGCAGCAGCAGCAGCAGCAGCAGCAGCAGCAGCAGCAGCAGCAGCAGCAGCAGCAGCGAGGCAAACCCCCCCTCTTTCCCCCCGCCACTCTTCTCATCGGCCATCGTTGACGACATATTCCAGAGGATGAGCAGGACAAGAGGGAGGAGGAGAAGGAGCATGGGGAGGGGGAGAAGGTGAAGGAGGAGGAGAGAGGAAGAGAGAGAGAAGACTCAGGAGAGAACGAGAGAGAGAAGGAGGAATGGAGAGAGGAGAATATGGAGAGAAAAGAACTAGATCAATAGGCAAGACGAGAGTCAGAAACACATAGAGAGAGAGAGAAGCATCCGTTCTCTCTCTCTCTCTCTCTCTCTCTCTCTCTCTCTCTCTCTCTCTGTGTGTCTCTCTCTCACATGATAACTTCGAACGTTTCATGTTTTTGACGCACGAGACTTTATCGATCGTCTGCTCGATCGCATCCCCTCCCACCCCACCACACCCCACCCCACCACACCCCGCGCGCCCTTCGCTCTCCCCCGTCCCGCCCTGCCACCATAGTGGGAAGAGGAAGAGGAGGAGAAGGAGGGAGGGAGAGGAGGGAGACGAGAGAGGAGGAGGAGGAGGAGGAGGAGGAGGAGACCGATCGCCGATATTATTCTGATCTCCTGACTTGAACGTTTTTCCCCGTTCCGGTTTCGAACTCGGATTAATCGGTACCGCAATACGGCGCCTCAACAGACACAGCTCCCCCCGCTCCCTACCCCCACCCCACACCCCACCCCCATCCCATCCCAACCCGCGACCCCGGGATACTCCATCCGCCTCAGATGCGCTACAGATGCTCTCTGACGACTACGACGATTATGACGGGTAAGAAGGGGGAAAGAAGGGGGAGAGAAGGGGGAGAGCATCTGCTCCTCTCCCTCGCGGGGGAGAGGTGGGGAGGGTAACTGGGATGTGTCCTCCGTTTTTCTTTATACGGCTGAATAAAATTCGTCCAATGATTAATTAAAGACGACAATGGTGAATTTGATAGTAGAAATAGTCGACTCCGATTCACTCCCCCTCTCTTCCCCACTCCTTTCAATTTCTCACTCTCGCCCTCTGTACGCCTCTCCTTCCCATTCCTACATTTATCCATCCATCCATCCATCCATCCATCCTGTTTTTGTATCCCTGATCGTCTGCCATCCGATGACGTCACTGAAGAAATCACGTGACGTCGACAGAGATTAAATAAATAAATCACGGATGACCAACATATCTGCAGATTCAAGACGGAACAAAGTCACGACATGTATCCTCTCGACCCCCCGCCGCCCCCGCCCCCAGAAATCCGTAGGCACCTTTGATGAGAAGTTCAGACAGAAAATAACGCCGAAGGAAATTATTGGAAAATATTTTGAAAATATATCGCCCGCCTGGCCTCTATATGGTTTCTCTCACACTCTGTTCTCTCCATGTCCCACTGCTTTTAGAAGAACCGAAATACAGTTTAAATGCCTAATCTAATAGCCCATTGTGTTGAAGCAATTTTTAACCCCTTAACCGTGTATTTAACTGTAACTCAATGTAAAATGGACGAGTATATCCGGGATCCCCAGTTAAGGGGTTAAGAAAACATTCAAACTAGTAGCTGATACTGTGATATCATTATATCATCTACTGTAACTCATTCCATTGTAGGCCTAGTAAGCTGGCGCTAAAGTACAGTGTCTGGTGTATCTCCAAACTAGTCCATTAAGCAATTTTTGTCCAGGGGCGTAGCCAGGAATTTGATTTGGGAGGGCATAAATATTTTGGGTGGGTATAAATCTTAACTACAAATCACACATAAACCATATAAACTACATATAACCACATGTAAATCACCTAAAAAACTTTAAGGTAGACTGATTTGGGGGGTATATATACCGATATACCCCCTCCTCATCGCTACGCCCCTGTTTTTGTCGTGTGCTCGAGCACCTGCATACGGTGCTAGTGAAAAATAACTTATCGTTTGTCACGTAATGACAATCTCGGGATTCTTTGAAGTCGGAATATAGAGAAGAATGACATAATCACTTGTCGACAGTTTGATTTGACACGATTTGTGAGGAATGACCTAGAGCTGAATGCTATGAATGATTTATGAAATGATGAAAAGAAAGAAAGAAAGACGCTACATGTGAAATAGAATGAAAACACGCCAAAGATTCAAAATGCGCATCTGATTTCATTGTTGCTTATGCACTTATTATTATTATTATTATTATTATTATTATTATTATTATTATTATTATTATTATTATTATTATTATTATTGTCTAACGCAAGTTATCAGCGCTTCAACTGATAGTCATTTAAATTATTATGTCTTGAAGAATAAAATCTCTAGAATGGGTGATTCAGCATATTCAACATCTCCGCTGTCTCTGTCTGTCTGTCTGTCTGTCTGTCTCTCTCTCTCTCCCCTTCCATTCTGGATTAATGATTTCACTTCATGTGTTTGCTGCAAGAGCTAACCGAAAATAACGCAATCGATTAAGATTTCAACACAGAAGTCAATCAGTTATATAAAAATAATAATTATTAGGGTAAGTCTCCGGAAAAGTTTCGCTTGCCTACTAATGTACAACAAGTGTGGAAAAGTCCACTATAGGCTTTATAGAGAAAAAGTCACTCCAGAGATTTTGTATGTAAGAAAATGACGAAACGTCATAATAACGGAGTTCTGTGTCAACATTGAACGAATACAATCGAACCAGATTCAGCAACAAGTAAGCCTGGTCAAGAGACGATAAAGGAGGAGGAGATGAGCCTATATATATATATATATATATATATATATATATATATATATATATATATATATATATATATATATATTATATATATTTTCACTATTTATGTTTTTGTCTCACTGCGACGGAACATCAGAACGCGCATAATTTATTCGTACTGAGAGGATCAAAACAGAGCGATGGTAGGATGATGATAAGGATGAGGATCAGGAGGAGGAGGAGTAGGAGGAGGAGGAGGAGGGGCATGAGGAAATATACCAGATGACAGCTGGAGGACGAGCCGGACGATCGTTCGATGGTCTGTGCACTATAGTGCAGGGCCGTGTTCCTCCTTGAAATTTTCATCTGCGAACGAGGCAGAGAGAGAGAGAGAAACACTCGAACGCTCCACACTGCACGCTACGGCTCCGGGAAGTTCTGGTCTGAGGGGGAGGAGGAGGGTGAGTGGGGAGGGGGGGAGAGGGTGGAGCGCCCATTGACTCCTCCTCAGCGGGCAACGGTTCGTCATTCGGTGGCGCGGCGCGTCGATAAAACTCGAGGGTCGAAAGGCGCGCCCTGGTGGTGCTGGCGGCGGCGGCGGCGGCGGTGGTGGTGCCGGCGGTGGTGCTGGTGGAGCCTCGCCTGATGCCGTCTTCGTCGTCGTCGTCGTTGTCTAGAGTGGATTTTATGATATGATCGTTGCATAAAACGGCACCGAATTGTCCAATGTGAATGTCTTCTTCTTCTTCTTCTTCTTCTTCTTCTTCTTCTTCTTCTTCTTCTTCTTCTTCTTCTTCTTCTTCTTCTTCTTCTTCTTCTTCTTCTTCTCCTTCTCCTTCTTCTTCTTCTTCATCGTCTTCATCTTCATCTTCTTCTTCTTCTTCGTCGATGGATGGAAGCTGAATGTAATAATGCATGGGCTGAACGCCACTCCCCCCCAAATTCTAGGCTTCAGCCGGAATAGGGAGTCGGGGTCGACCAATGGCGGTGATGGACCGGGGAATAAGGGGTGGGGGGCTCTCCAATAACAAATCGAACACGGAGTCCGTTCATGACCTGGATTAATTTTTTTTTTTAAATAACCAGGGAGAAATTACAGCATTGGCCTAATCTGCCCAAGCTTCTGCACGCAAATACCAACATTGCACAGAGTTTTCTGCCATGCAAGTTAGGCCTACTATTGTGTCGGTTTCCTGTTAAGATTCGGCGTATTTCGACATCGAAAGAATAATAATAATAATAATAATAATAATAATAATAATAATAATAATAATTATCGAATAGAACCCCAATTCGTCAGCGTTTTAACATAAAGAAATTGTTGGCTGTGCTCGCATAATATGCGGCCAAATTCTTTGACGATTGTCAGATAGAGTACAGTGCCAGATCGATAAGGTAATTTAGTCCGGAGAACAGATTCCGCAGTGGAATATCCGGACGACGGCTGTTCCGTCGCTGCAATTAAGAAACGGAACCTGATGATCGATCGTCCCTTCTTTGTTCTGTAATTGGAGGAAATCGACTCGCAGATAGATTCAGAGAGATGCAACGTCCAAATCACGGCATTACTATTTGATGACAGAGAAGATTCTCTTATTCGTTCTTTCGCTCGCTCGTTCGTTCACATGTCCATCAGTCACTCAGTCATTAGTTCTTTCTTCCAATCGTTCATTCATTCGATTATTCGAATTAATCATTCATTTTTGAAAAAGTTATAGAGCTTTTCAGAAAAGCGTACAAAGATGAGCAAAAAGATAGAACCTTATAGACTTTTTATTTTAGGGGGACCCGTAACTGATCTTAGTGGGGGAGGGCGTCAAAAGTTTTTTTGACATAATTATAGGGGGTCACCATAGGCGGATTTAGAGTTTAATATTTGGGTAGGCTAGCATGGGGGTCTGGGGGTGTCATCCAGCACGCGACAGACCTGCTGTTGATTGAAAAAACTTTTTGTTTTGTTTTGGTGGGATTAGTTGGGTAGGCTTAAGCCTACCCAAGCCTTTAATAAAATCCGCCTATGCAGGGTCACTGAAACACTTGACAGTTGCTGGCAAAGGGAGGGGTGAACAATTGCCTAAAAATTGTTGACGTAATTAATGGACAGCCCCTTAGCGAGATCCCGGATGGTTTAAACCAAAACCTTTTATCCCAAATATGATCGAGAAATAAAAATCCTATCCGAAATCTTTGCGTTTTCTGATGATAATAACATTGCACGGCTTGTGTGGCTCAGGGGTGGTGGTGGTGGTGGTGGGGGTGGCATGGGGGTATTTCCACGGTCCTCTGAGGTCAAGGACTCAAGGTTAGAGCAGCGTCTGCGTTGGTGTAGTGTCGAGGCGTAGTCGACGGCTGTTCTGTTAGTGCAATGAATGGATTCTGCGTTGTCAATAAATTGATTTCGACGCGTCACACAAAATAATAGACAACATAGATTGATGAGTCTTTTTGGAAACGCTCAATCGTGTTTTCAAATCTACGCATGGACGGTTTGTTCACAGCAGTGTTTAATCTAGGCCGTTTCCGTGGGGAAAATTGCCCTTCCTCCCCGCCCCCGGAAATTTCAATTTTGGAATACTACATGGACTAACAGCGGCCCCTAGCAGAATTCCCCCCGGCTTTGTCAGTTTCCCCCCGGCTTTTTCAGTTCCCCCCCCGGAGTCCAGGAGTCTAGATTAAACACTGGTTTACAGGCTTCAGAAGAAAGTCGTTACATAGTAAATAATAAAGGCTCAACCGTATACGTATTATATGTATTTTATTTCCGACGATGAAAAACGTAAAAAACGCGCACGGTAAAATTTGCGCACGTTAAAATACGTTGATCGCAGTATTAAAACGACGTTGCCAAAAGCTATTCTCGACATTTAACCCCTTTACCGGGACCCCGCACAGGCCTATATCCGTCCATTTTACATTGAGTTACAGTTAAATGCACGGTAAAGGGAAGTTTTCCTATAGATAACTATTGAGTCCGTTTACTATTTCAACGGTTACCGCCTTCATTACGTCCGAACTGTCCACAACTATTGCACAGACAAATTTCTTTTTTGTTGTTCCCAACCTTTTCTCGAACAATTTGCATCTGTAGCGGACTCGAGACTCAATGGCCGCGGGCAATGCTCTCGCCATGCAGGTGACAAAACTGCACGTTCGTTGTGTGACTAACCAGTTTAACTTCTGGCGCCTCGTTCGCCTTTTTGTCTCTAGAACTGCCAGTGGCGGTCGATGCACGCGAGCATCGCCGTCATACACGACAGCCTGTCGGGGCCGCTGTAGCGATACTTTTCCTTCTCTTATAGCGAGCGAAATTGCCTTTCTTTGCGCCTGCTAACATCATCGCACAATCACGATAGCTTCCCGACGATTGCCCACCGCACCTTCGTCGTCTGTTAGGCCGCTGTGGCGTTTTACTAGGTAGAAGGCGCGAGGAAAGGCATATAGCCCTATAGGAGTATACAGAACAATCTCTATGGTCACTGATCTATGCCCACCAGCAAGAAATCTGCTTCTGCCATTGGCGTCTATTAATAGACGACAATGGTTTCTATGGTTTCTGCCCACCAGTGGGTGGAGCAACCGGACTTTGTTGGTAAACACTGGATACCCCTATATACGAGAAGAAAGTTAGCATGCATGCGATGTTGTCCTAATTAGCGAAATGTCACATTACTTATATAGCGCCATGTCACGCGAAAGTGAGATGAAGAAATTTTGTCGTTGAATGCTGTTCTTGTCGGAATTTTTCGATTCAAATCAGACATTCGCAAAATCTTCAGTCAGCGGAATTCGTTTCAGGAACGGTCTATTAAAAATTTTAATGTGGTTTTTAAAAAGAGTTTCGAAGTTTTTTTAAAGATTTATGCCCCCAAATCACATTATACACCCCATCCCATCAAATTCCTGGCTACGCCTCTGTATGTAGAGTATATACAGTAAATTAGAGTGCCTAGAAGGGAAGAAAATGCAACAGTTTCTTGGTTTTTGTGATGGCCTTTCTAACTTTTCAGCCTATAACTATCGTCTTGACGAGAAACTGCCAAACTTTTTGGGGACAGAGGAGAGAACTTTCACACAGACAGAGAGGCTGTCAACAGACCTTCCTATACGCCCATTTAGACACATCTCTATTTCTAAAAAACCCACCGTGGCAGCCCCCACCAGTAGCAGTGCCTATTTACGGACTTGAATCGCCCGTAAAGCAGAGGATATAAAAGGCTAATCAGTCTTCGGTGAAGACCGGCTTAGTCTCCTTCGTTCCACGCGCAGACAGCGTGCCAAACGTTTTTGAGAGAGACAGAGACAGAGACAGACAGACAGACCGACAGACAGTCAAACAGACAGACTGACAGAGACAGAGAGAGGCAGAGAGAGAGAGAGAGACAGAGAGAGAGAGAGAGGCAGAGAGAGAGACAGAGAGAGAGAGAGAGACAGACAGACAGACAGAGACAGAGAGACAGAGAGAGACAGACAGACAAACAGACAGAGATAGAAAGAGAGAAATAGAGAGAGTGAAAGAGAGACAGACAGAAGGTGGCCTTCACGCCCGTGGACCTGCCCGGTGGAGACGCGAGGCTACCCGGCTCGAGTCGGCCGCCGTTGGGCCCTAATTGGACCCTATGTCAGCCGGGATGACCCATAACTTAGCATAGAACGGCAGTTGCTAGGCATCGTATCGGTTGCCATGACGATTTATACTTCCGTTTGTGCCGAATATGTCGTGAATGCTAATACGGGTTTATTGAGCGACTCAAGCCACGACATCGACGGCGACGGCGACGGCGGCCGACTCTGCCCGGTGCAAAAAACCCTTTCCGCTGCCCGCGCTAAAAATAGCGACCTCGGTCAAACCCGACGCAGACGGATAATGGACACGGGATACAATGCTTGGCTCTGATAATTACCCGGCATGCAATGCACCACGCCTGAAAGGATTCGCCTTTCCACGCATACATCGGATTCCTCTAAATCCCATACTAATTAACTGTTGCTAAACCTCGCATTGCGTGTAAGCATATGACTTAGTTGCAAATTCGAAACGCACAACAGGTACAGTAAAAGCTTACTATAACAATACCCAAGAAAGCATAGAACTTTTAGAGTATCCATTATACGGAAAAAGAAAGCATTTAGCTAGACTAATACAGGAATCAGGGGCGTAGCGAGGGGGGAGAGTATATCGATATATATATATACCTCCCCAAAATCAGACTACCTTAACTTAACATTTTTATGATTTTTAATGTGGTTTTTAATATTTTCAATAGTTTAAGATTTATACACCCCCTACCCAATCACATTATCTCCTTCCCCCAATCAAATTCCTGGTTACGCCCCTGACAAGAATATTTTAGAATAGCTTTCGTCTAAGTATCATTGTTTGTGTGGATAAAATGTGAGCGACAGAAAGGTCACTGGACAGAAGGTCAAGCCGCTTAAAGGTCGTCGGTTAAAGGTTATCGGTCGAAGTCTCCCGCAAATTTTCAATTCAAGAAAAACGACATTTAGCAGCTTTAAATCACATTATTACTAGGGCGTTCATTTAGTTGATGTCCCTCGTTCTCGTACAGTCAATGGCGTTAGTGTGTAGTATGAAATGGCTGGGTATGTTCGACTTCGAACCCTGTAGATCGAAATTGATAATGATATTATTGATTATTCTTGCACAGGTTAAAGCAATGAAGATGGAACAAGAGGAAAATGTGGATTTTGTCGGAGAATTTCTTCAAATCGATTAGATATTTACATATCTAGGGCCTATATACCTTCAATTCAACAGGTCTTCAATTGGCTTCTCTCACAGAGCGAATTAATTATAAAACTTGTTTTTAATGTCTATAAAACCTGTTGTAGGTCTATTATGAACCAGATATCTTAATACGCGGCTCTTCCCTCGATCGCCCTACTAGGCATTCCGTTAGATATTCGCCAGGTCTTTCATTTAGTTGATGTCCCTCGTTCTCGTACAGTCAATAGCGTAGTGTGTAGTATGAAATGGCTGAGAGTGCTCTATTTCAAACCCTGTAGATCGAAATTGATAATGATATTATCGATTATTTTTGCACAGGTTAAAGCAATGAAGAAGGAACAAGAGGAAAATGTGGATTTTGTCGGAGAATTTCTTCAAATCGATTAGATATTTACATATCTAGGGCCTATATACCTTCAATTCAACAGGCCTTCAACAGGCTTCTCTCACAGAGCGAATTAATTATAAAACTTGTTTTTGATGTCTATAAAACCTGTCGTAATTAAGCCTATAATGAACCAGTTATCTTAATACGAGGCTCTTCCCTCGATCGCCCTACTAGGTCTTCCGCAAGATAGTCGGCAGGTTACATCAGTGATTTTCACACAGGCTTACTTAGCCTCCTAAACCGCTTAATATCAGTTATCACAAAAACGGCTTTCCTGCGGAATGAATGTCGCGCCTCATTATCAATGTATCTATAGCCACACTAGACCTAGATCCGACTTCAAAATATTAACAGGGAAGTAGAAAATAATGCAATCAGGTTTTTAAAATGTCGTGAATTTATATAGCGCGCATGCAGTACTACCGTAGTAGCTGCCTATTTCTATATAGGCACCATGCTCTTGCATTGGCGTAGCAACGGCGGGGGAAAACGCCCATATTCGGGCTTGGACCGATCAAGGGTTTTGGAATAGTCTGGGGTGGGGGGTTAGATAGTATGATGACAGTGAAAGAAAGAAGTTCAAAGCTATACAACGACGCTTATTTCAGTGGTCAACCGAAAACGTAGACCCCCCTCCCCAATTTCGGAATCCTGGCTACGCCACTGGGCGTTTAACAATAACATATCTTTCATAATATAGCCGTGGTGTGTTCATCGATGTTCAGCTAGGCCTGCATAGCTTGTTCGTCGAGGAATATTAGTAAAAGATAGGACAACACTGAACGCGGAATGCCACTGGTTATAGGTTTCGCTCACAGTTTGATGTAAGCGCATATAAGAATAAGCAGCTACTACTGCACTACACTCACCATAGTGCTATATAACTTTACGAGATTTTACTTACTCGCTCACTTACTTACTGGCGTAATAGCCATTTAACACGCATAATTAGAATTAACCATAAAACCAGTCTCTCGAAACTGCAGTATAGTTGTTATGCTATGCGCTCAACCACCGATCGCCAACTAATCGCATTTATTCGGGACTTCGCGTCACCAAATTGCGTACGGAAATCTAAATTTGAATTCCAGAAGGACCATTCGAAGTGTATTGGGATTCGGGGGTGGGGGCGAGGGCCGGGGCTCAGCCCGCAGTTCAAGTCTGTCTCTCATGAATTTCCATTTGAGACTCAAATCGAACGCAGAAGAAGAAGAAGAAGCATAAAACGCAAAAGTAATCGAAAGACTATAAACGTTAACC
>CM030851.1:12721327-12793827 GCA_018105865.1 Metaphire vulgaris
TCCCAGTTGGGACCCTATACTTAATGCTACATACATTAAACAACAAATGGTTGGCCCCATGATTAGAAGTCCCCCCCCCAACCCCCCACTTGCCAAATCCTAGAGCCGCCACTGCCACTTGTCAAATAATCCTGGAGCCGCCACTGCCTAAAACGAACGCCTCCGCGAAGAGATTCGTCGTCAATATTAAAATTGGTTTTCGTTTTCGTTTTGTTCGCTTCCCTTTCCACGACAGTCAAAAAAAAATTCTGTTTCAATTATTTGTTCTTCGGAAATCACTTGATTATCTTCTGCGAACGCGCTGCTTGACCCGGTCTGCGTTTTCAAAAGCAGACGTGTCAACACCTGAAAGTCCACCAACGTCCACGTAAGCCTCGAGTCCTCCGGTGAAAAACGGACCTCGATGGAGGAGGAGGAGGAGGAGGAGGAGGAGGAGGAGGAGGAGAAGGAGGAGAAGGAGGAGGAGGAGGAGAAGGAGGAGGAGAAGGAGGAGAAGGAGGAGGAGGAGGAGGAGGAGGGAGGCCACGCCAAGCCCGGACGGATATCGATCAGCGGTCGGAGAGGCAGCTCTCCGGGGCAGCAGCAGACGCAGCAGCAGCAGCAGCAGCAGCAGCAGCGGGAGCAGCTCGCGTGGAGACCAACCAATGAGCGTCGCCGTCGCCTCTGACGTCATCAACACGCAACTCCGTTTAATTTTTAAGTAATTGTCATGACTACCCGTTCATCCCCCAACCAGTGTTTATTCTAGCCCCCTTAATTGACATTGGGGAAATTTTGAAATGTTTGGGGGACAAGGTTTGAGTTTCCACACGTTTGGGGAGAAATTTCCATTACCCCAGCCAACATCTAAAAAAATTGGGGGGGGGATTTTCAAACTTGGGGGAATCCCCCCTAAGAAGGCCTAGAATAAACACTGCCCCCAACCACAATTTGTCTGTCTGTCTGTCTGTCCGTCTCTGTCTGTGTCGCTTCTGGTCATCTCTCCAAACAAATTTCATGAAATTTATCTATTTGAATATATCACGCACGCACACACACACACAGGGCAGAGGGGAGATATGAACCCAGCTATATAGGCCTATGGCTTTTCCTTCATTCGTTCAGCCGTCTCTTCATCTTCGAAGGCCATTGTGTTGTGCCTGACCTTGAATTTGATTTAGATTTTTTTTTAGAATGAGCACGAGACTTGAAAACCTCTCCTTTCGTCTAGCCTACGGTCCACTAGGGCCTAATCCTTCCTGAAAATTCTCTAGCTTTGCGCCCAGTAAATGACTGCATTGGGGTCACGTCAAGGTCAGGGGGGGTCAACTTCAAGGCCGCGGCCTTGACACTTTAAACTGCGCTTTAACTCTCCTGTAGAATTTAATTATTAATTCAGTATGCAAAGCGTATGCGATTTGAATATATAAATACGTATACTGGTGTTTATTTCAAAATAAACCTTAGTAGTAGTACAATGAGATATTCGGATACTAGATTGAATGGGTAAAACAGCGGTTCTCACATAGGGCAGACTCTCCTGAACCACTTTAAACCTTATTATTATTATTATTATTTAAATGAAACGTTAAATGTCATTGTAACACACTGGCGTCGCCAGGAATTTTTATAAGCAAAGGCAGTTGTCACGTGGGGGGGGGGGGGCGCTTTGTTGACTGCCCCCGGGCCCTGGCGGGGGCCCCAAAGAATCTAGGTTAGGTTAACCATTAGGGTTAGCTTAACCGTAACCATAGAAGTGAACGTCGCCAGCTCGTCAGCCCGAAACTTTTTTGGTTGGGATGCCCCTGGCCCCCAAAAGTCACGCTACGCCACTGGGCAAAGGGGGCTAGCGTGTCAGATTCCTTACGCACCCCACCCCCCCTTCCACAAAAAACTTTCTCACCGGATTTGCACGAATCTGGTAGGTGGTCTGGGGCAGGTTGGGGGGCAGTTGTCCCCATTTGCCCCCCCCGTGGCGAGACGCTAATGAGCAATAATCTAGGCCTACTGAAAATTGACAAGTTACTTGTAGTTTATCAGTTGTTTATTTATTTATTTTAAAAACAACAAGTTTGCATTCTTCAAATAAAATAAATGAATGGTCAATGCTGTATTAAAGCAAAATTATGGATTCTGCAAAACGACAGTTTGGAACAGTTTGAAAAACAGAAAAACCTGTCTGATGGCTTTCAGTTGATACGGCCAACAGCCTTTTTCCCGATAGAAAAAATGGGGCAGAAGAAGAGAATGAGGAGTAAGAGGGTTGTGAAATATAAAGAAGATGAACTAGAAAACAGATATGACAGGTCTTAAAACTTTCTAAGTAAGCTTTCCTGAATTGGTAAACAATGAATATATTATTTTTAGTTACAATTCTCAACAAGTTGCAATGAAAGAATATTAGTCCAGTATGTGAAAACTTTAACAACACAAATGACTTCCAAAGTAGTATAAATACAGAGAACTTAGGCTTACTCCAGTCTGTGAAAGGGTCTAAAACACAAAAGAATTCCAAAATCACATAAACAACACAGACAACTTAGGTTTACTCCAGTCTGTGAAAAGGCTAACAACGCAAATGAATTCCAAAGTCGCATAAATACAGAGAAGTTACGTTTGAAGGCTTGGAAGTACGGTACGAGTGTAATTAAACTGCAGCACGAAGCAGTAATGAAATCTCAATTTGTTAATCAAAAAAAAAGCAAACCGGAGCATGCACAACGTCATAATCTACGTACGATCTAAACCAAAACTGTTTCAAACTTAAAACCTTAACTTGTTCACTACAAACGCGAAACGCTAAAATAAGTTAAATACTAGCGAAAATTTAATTTAAAAAAAGAAAGATCTAGCAAAATCCAAGGCGCCTAGCTGCCCGAGCAGCTCTGCCGACGACGCGGACACCCGGCGATTACCTGAGACTGGATGTCCGCATCGTTGGAACCTTGGCAACCCACGACAGCAGCAGCAGCAGCAGCAGCAGCAGCAGCAACCAGCAAGCAGCTATTCGAAGCAGCTGCTTTTACGCTGCTTTACGCTTCGTACAGTCGAAATCGGGGTGCCCGGCGAAATGCGCCGCAGCGCCAAGTTACGGTATTGTCGTTCAATCACTCACTCGTCTCAAAATGGATGGTCGATCGAGCATCAACGCATGATGACTGTCGCAGAAACACGTATAACACGTATAACGGTACGGATAACATCGAACACAGCAGAAGAAGAAACGCGCGAAAACACTTTGTGTATATAGATACAAAAATTCCTCAAACGTCATCACTAGATACAAAACAGTATACATGTAAGTCTGTAGAACTCTTAATAGCTAAAACATTTTACCAAAATATAGCTCTCTCTCTTCTGTACAAAATACACGAAATCTGTAACAAACATATCTATAAAAACGGAGAAAATAAGCTTATAATAAATGTCTGATCACGCGCTCGTTAAACAAATATCAGTAAAATATGAAACAAACTGCACATAATAATAACAACGCAAAGGTCAGCAGGGCGTAGAAAATTACCTCAAACATGGCAATGGGGGAAAACTCCTAGTACAAATTCTTACAGAATACCTGCATATATTTTTAATGCTATACACAGTTAAGGTGTGGCAAAACAAAACAACCCTGGCGTCTAAATGTGAGAACAAAACGGGAAAACTAATTTTGCGATAAGTTAAAGCTGTCGAACATTTGGCAAGAATTCCGAAGTAGCTGCAAATCTTGCGCTATAATTTACTCTGCAGGCGAACAGTTTCGTCAACGATGAATACCGGTAGGTTTTCCGGCAAAACCAAAGTCAGAATACCAGTAGATTCACTGAGACTGGCGAATTTCAATGGAATGTTCACAAGGACCCATAAATGGCTAATCGACCAAAATGCCTAAGAATTTGATTTAGCCGAAACTTTTACGCACAAGTTCAAAGTGAAATCCAGCCAATACGACTGATTTAAGACTGTATAAGACGTATGACTCGAGACTTTAATGATGGACGAGGATACCCCAAATAAAATTATACATGTTTCATATTCGGTGGATTGAGCACAAGTCGTACGCAGAAACGATTTCAAAAGAGCTAAATAAATCTCAAATGGTACAAAACTTCAACAGTTTAATCAACCTCATCTGCAGTAAGGACAACATGCCCGTGGTATTTCTTTTACAACGAGGGCCGTTAATTATACACTGTGCAAAAACTCTGTCTATCTTCAACGAATTTCTTTACCCAAGTCAAATGCAATTTCAATATAAAAGCTTAAAACAACCGTGAAAACACCATGCATTAGCGTAAAAACATGAGTTGTCGAAAATTAATATTAAATCACAGCAAGAAATAAACAAAATTTAATTTAACCAACAATATTAACTAAAAGAATATAATAATAATAATAATAATAATAATAATAATAATAATAAATAATAATAAAATAAAGAGCAGAAATAATACCTGATGTGCAACAAACATGTAATAATTCCTTCCCTGAATAAATACATATATGGAATCAAAAATCATTTATATAAAAGATAGACAAATCTAGGTTTAATTCAATTCAAAAAGGCAAACCACAAAAAACTTCTATGTATAAAATATCTTTCTTTATACACTTTAAGACACAAGTTGAATCATGACACAAATCACTGAAGGGTCATGCTTAATCCATCCATAGAGCTGCTTACAGCCACAACAAGTTGTTGATCTTCTGGACATCCATTTCGTTGAAGATTTCACTCTCTAGTTCTTCCTAGCAATGAGAAAAACAAAAGCAATAATTAATTACATTACATGAATTCAATATTAATACCGATACGCCAGTGAAAGCCGTAAGGCGATTTACTGGGAGATTTTTGCTTCAGGAAATAAGTTCAAGATAGAATATAGTGTGTGTGTGTGTGTGTGTGTGTGAAATGTGTTTTTTTCAAGTGGTTTCAGAGGTGAAGACCACTAAAATTACTCTCAACATTTAATAACCCAGTTATGCTACACAACTTTTGAATCCGTTTATCAACCATCAGGAAATCCACCCATGAAAGTGGTACTAGATCACCAAAAGACATTCTCACTCAACAATATTGTTATCAGCTGTAAAAACTAAAGTAGCGAGAAAGTGACATGTAATGAAAAGGCAAAGCTAGGTACCCATCAAAACCCTGAAACAAACACTTATCATGAACCATTATACTTTATTATTATACTTTATAATGTATAGTATAGTATAATGCATACAAGTATACATTATACTTGCCATAATCCATTATCATAGCCCTTCTGCAATTCAGCAAAGACAACATTGTCAATTTACACTTACGCCAAGCGAAGACAGCATTGTCAATTTACACTTACGCCAAGTGAAGTGATTAGGTGCTCGCCTTCGAAGAAATCTGCCATTTCGGAGACAGAGGTAATATCTCCGCCGGTGTTGCCGTTTCCACGGCGAGCGCTGTGTGACATCGGAACCTTGTAGTCTGAAAACGATGAAGATATTTTAAAACTTACACACCTGCTGCAAAATCTGGAAAAAGGCTTGAAGGTATACTGTTTGGAAGCTAAATTTCTATGGCTTGATACCAGTCCTGCCCAGGGGCGTAGCCATGGGGGGGCTTGGGGTTAAAACCCTCCCTTGGTTGCCCGACCAAAAATTTGTTTATTTATTGCATAATATTATTCTGTGGGTGGAGGAGCACAAAAATCGGGTTTAACCCCTTAACTGGGTATTTAACTGTAACTCAATGTAAAATGGACGGATATATCCGGGATTCCCAGTTAAAGGGTTAAGGTAGCAAAATATCAACATAGTTGCACATGCTCATATAGCTAACTTAAACAAGCAACATAATAGGTGATAAACTTTTTTGCTTGTCAGGATTTTAAAAAATTGGCAATGGGCATAACCCTCCCTTTTGGGGAATCCTGGTTACGCCACTGGTCCTGCAAGCCCCACATAAGGTCTTGAAAGCAAGCACCTGGTATCTTGGAACCAACTGTGTTCACCCTGGTTAACACCAGAGAGATGCCAGCCGCAGTTGGAGGCATAGAGTAGCAACACAATATAGAGAAAAAACCATAGATCAAAAACATATCTAACAGTATTATTTCCTGTCAGAATTTTAAACAAGTTATTCATAATTTCACGTTCAGGAACTGCTTTAATCGCACAGTAATGCATAGAATGCAACGTTAAATACATTTAATAAACCTTCCTCTAAGACAGAAACTTTCAGGAGACTTTTAAAAGGCACCATCTCAGAGAAGTATTTCCTAACTTTGTTAGATTATTTCAGTTACTAACTTCCTTCCGTTTCTTCGACATTGCTCAGGTAATCGTCTGGACTGCGAGGCAAATTGTACGTAGCTCCCATGCCACCTATAAGTAAAAACCTACAGCTTATTACAGACCGTGCATTACATACGCAAAGCGATATGCAGCATTGCAAAATACAATCGGTAATTGAAAGTGCTAAGAATCTTATGATAACTCTTTAGTAATTAATTAATAATACCCTAGTCATATTCATCATCAGCCTTAAGCATTTTTGACTTTGAACTTTCTTCTGAACTCTCTTCATGTGTACTGCGCTCATAAGCAGATTTTATTAAAGGCTAGGGTAGGCTTAAGCCTACCCAACTAGGCCTAATCCCACCAACGAAAGAATACGTTCTATATGTGTTGCCCATACGGCTATATATGCAAAAAATAGCCATTGACATAGAAGAAAATTTTCTAATACGTAGCAATTTCTGCCTATCTCAGTAGAGGGTGCTAGCCCTCTGGACCACTCAATTCAAAGATTTAGTCGCTCCTCCCAAGAAATCAAAAGTTATAGGCCTATAAAAGAATACAACCCCATGTTAGCCTACCCAAATCTTAAACTCTAAATCGCCTATGACTGCGCTATATAAGCCAGGTTGTATAATAATAATAATAATAATAATAATAATAATAATAATAATAATAATAATAATAATAATACACAGAACACATTGATTTCCACTCTGCACTGGTTAGTATGTGAAAGATCGGGATTTGAGCACCAGTTGACAGCCCATCTAAGGCAGGATATATATGTTCTACTGAAAAGGAAAGGCGGCAACACCGAAAGAACTTTATAGAGTCTCGACTTCTAGGCTCTACGGGAACACTTTTAGCGTCATTCGTTGCTACCGAATTCTAAAATCCTCAGCGACAACTCCCGTCCGAAGCTGTTTGCATCAATCAAATGCATTGGCATTGGCAGAGATTGCAGAGAGAAACGTGCAGAAAAATTACTTAGGTTTTTTTCTCTCTCGGCAAAATGACAAACAAATCACAACAACAACAACATTTCTCAAAGTTAGCACCTCCAGTTAAGTAAGTAAGTAAGTAGGTAAAATCTCGTGAATTTATATAGCGCTTTGGGAGGTAGTAGTACAGAAGTAGCTGCTTATTCTTATGCACTTAAACTTAAACATTTTATGTCTATGAACAGTAACGAATAATAAGATGTTGGATGTTGACTATTGCCTGGCTGATCATATACCTTCCCCTTAGCTATTTTAAGAAAGGCTGAGCGCCTAAGAATAAGCAGCTAATGTTGGTGCTGCTTTCCAAGGCGCTATAGAAATCCACAAGATTTTACTTACTTACTTACTTACAAAGAATATAAAATCATAGTCACAACAACATCTATCAATTTTAACTTCCGCACCGTACATTTGCACGGAATGAATAAACCCGATTCAAAAGACGGTCCATTCTCACCGAGTCCGCTGTCCGTACTGCTCTGTCTGACGTGAGACTCTACCGTCGCGTGACCCGCCTGACCGAGAAACGGGTCGAGCGCTGCGGGGTTGCACGGGGGAGGCTGGATTCCCTGTCCGGGGTTCAAGGCACAGCTCGCAGACATGCACTTCATCTGTACGTCGCCGCCGCCGCCGCCCGAAGCCGTCGAATGGCGAACGAGTTCGTTGAGCATCATCTCCTAAATCGAACGACCGACAACAAGCTACGGAACACGGGTCTCGCCCGCCAATACGGCTTCGATATGGATTTCCGCGATATCTGGAAACGGGCGAAAGGGTATCGCAAATTTCTATCGTATTCAGATAAGAATAATGCGGTACAACCTAGACGCGCTAATGGTTTGAAGCAACGGCCAGACCATCGCTATATGCACTTAATGTCAGGCGTAAGATACTCTGTTGAAATTAACAAGTCATAATCTACATTTGTAACATCATATTCGCCTATTCGTCTGTCTGCCTGTCTGTCTGTCTATCTGTCTTCTACACTCCACGCCCAAATATAACAAATATCCCAACGTGAATTATGCTGCTTCCACAATAGGCAACAACTGCAAGCATTGGTCTTAAAATATAGCGCAGCAAAGAGATTTTATGGATATAGGTCTCTTCTTCTAAAAGCAAGTTTTTACGTCCTTGGTCAATTGATCATTTCACCAACAAACATTTAAATGTCTTGAACTGGCCTGCTATGACTGCCAATTATCTCCATTAACGTGCAATTTTTATACAATTTTGTTATTATTATTATTATTATTATTATTATTATTATTAACTGGCTTTAGAGTCATTCAGTAGAGTATATCTTGTGCTATATGCAACTTCAATAATAATAATAATAATAATAATAATAATAATAATAATAATAATAATAATAATAATAACATGGTTTAAAGTGATTCTGTAGGGTCTGCCCTGCATGTATAATAATAATAATAATAATAATAATAATAATAATAATAATAATAATAATAATGTATTTCAAAGTATTGCTCAATGAGACATTCCAGTAAGATAAGGGATACAGGAAGTTTGGGCAGAAAAGTGATGGAGATTTCTCTTTTCACTGCTATGCTTTTTGCGTCTGCAGTTAATGCACGTTGCAAGCAGCAAATGGTTTAACTGCCGACCACTCAAACGCATACTACTACTGCAGAAGAATAAATAACCTACTTTCTCTCACCACATCGCTGTTTATACCACCGCACCACCTCAGTTTTACTAGGATTTACTTTTTCCAGTCAGTTTGCTTGCCACCCCATCAGCTTTGCCACCAGATCCTCCCTAGCGCCTGCCGTTAAACACAAAATCATCCTCGACAGTAACCGATCCTGTATTTATCCAGCGAAGAATGAAGAGTCTAAGAGAACTTGGGGCAGAAGAACTCTGGCGTAGTCCACTACAAACCTTGAACCACTCACTCAAGCCGTTATCTGTTCGTACACTGCGCACTGTTACTGTAACGTCAATCGGTCTTCTACTCGATGACCTGATTCAAGAGATATCGTTACTGTCCTCCTCCGATTGGCAGAAAAAAAACAGCACTCCACTTATGCACTCGTTTCTTGGTTTACTCAGTCCACAGCATCAACACCCCAAATTCACGCGAAAATGTCTTTCGATTTTTAAAAATCCTCTGTGGTAATTTGTAAGGAAGTCCTTAGAGCCACCGATGGTTCCACAGTCCTCTTTACAAAACCTTTTGCTATAATAATCTAATTTTAATTTATACTTATTTTTAATTAACTTATTTTCCTCGTTACTTCATCGATATGCAGGCACTGTAGGGCAGGGGTATTTAAATTGTGGCCCGCAGGCCAAATCCGGCCCGCTAAAAGGACATTGAAACGGCCCGTGAAGTTTTTGAACGTCCAGCTTTCAACTTACTTGTCTTCTATTACTTAAGTTATGATAGATGACAACTACTGATTTAAAAAACACCTGGGCCTTGGCCAGCAGTAAAGGTTTGCTCATTCAACAAGGTTTGCTTTTCCTATTTCTGGGTCAAAAATCTGAAAATCTCTTTCTCTGGTTGTCAGATCTTACAATAAACCGAGTATTTTCAGATCTAGGCTTAAAACATATCTCTTCCTATTAGCATTTCCTCCATAGTCTGTCTTGCTGTTTCCCTCTGACTGATCTCTGGAATGACCTGGTCTTTTACTGTGGATTTGAAGTACCATTGATTGATACCCTTCGGTATTAGAAAAGGTGCTATTATTAGAAGTGCATTATTATTATTATTATTATTATTATTATTATTATTATTATTACAGAAATTTAGCTCTTCATAAAATTTAACTTAATATCCCAATTGCAGCGGGAACACATCTGGGTGCTTTTTCAGATGAGGTAAGCAAGTAAGCAAGTAAGTAAATCAACACGAAATTTCTATAGCGCTACCCGAAAGCCTGGCGCAGTGCACAAGCTTATGCACGAGCGCTCAATCCGGGCGAAATCCAAAGTCCGTAATCCGTAGTCCGTGGTGGTCAAGGCGCTGCATACTGTACATAATTGTTAACCTCTTAACCGTGTATTTAACTGTAACTCAATGTAAAATGGACGGATATATCCGGGATCCCCAGTTAAAGGGTTAATCTGCTACCGAGACAGTGCGGATCTTACTTTGCATGCAATTGCCTCCTGCTCCTGGAGCAGCCGCTCCTTTTCCTGTTGCAGCTTACGGAGCTGAAGACAGAGAAACTTGTCGTTGGCCAGCGGACGGCGGGCAGAAGGCACAGACAGACCGCCCTGCTGCTGCTGCTGCTGAAGAAGCTGCAGCTGCTGCTGCTGCTGTTGTTGCGAAAGGTAACCTGGCTGTTGGGAGAACTGAGGAACCTGCTGCTCAAGCGACTGAAGCGCCTGGCACATTGCGACCGGACCCACGCCATGCGCACGGCACACTGCACAAAAAATCACAGAACTCCGTTAATAAAGCCCAATAATAATAATAATAATAATAATAATAATAATAATAATAATAATAATAAATAAGTTTATTGAGTTTATTTTTTTCACATGCATACACACAAGTTCAATCATGAATATAAAATTAACATATAAAATAACAGAAAACATACAAAGTACATATAAAGTACAAAATAATAAACTTATAGCTAACTTATACTAAGTGACATAGAAATAACATAAAAATATAAAATAATAATAACAACAACAACAACAACAATAATAATAATAATAATAATAATAATAATAATAATAATAATAATAACAACAACAGGGTTTAGAGTGGTTAAGAAGACTTGTCCTGTGTGAGAACCACTATGTTCCACCCATCCATTCATTCATGTTATGGTCTTGCTGTGTAATCTCACTCTTTGCCCTCTTGTCCTCTAGCAGGTTTGTTCCTGTATTCTAATTCTTTGTCCTTTTGTCTTTGAGTCTACAAATAGCCAGAAAACTGCTGAACATACTTAAGTGTACCTAATCTCAACATCATCCATTTTTAAGCATAATAAACTGAAGCTTTGGTGAGCACTGTAATCTCTCAGAGAAGGGAAAATATCACGAAACCATTTGGCACGCGGCATTTCGCTCGCTTATTAATATGCGATCGCAGAGCGCGCTCGCTTGCTCGCTCGGGAACGTTCGTATCGTCGTCGTCGTCTGCCCGGGGGGCGTACTTACTCAGTCGCGGATCGTTCCAGCTGGTGGTCTTCTCGATGTGGTTGATGAAGTACAGCTCTCCCTCGGGGGTTATGCCTTGCTCCCAGCCGGGCGGCAGAGGGCCCAGGTCCTGCTGACGCTTCGAAAGATCGGCCAACTGGTGCGGCTGCTGGTTGGGGCAGACGCCGTGCTGACGACGGTTCAGCAACTGGTGCTGGGCTGCTATGTCTGCCACTGGAACATAGCCACTGGGGTGGTGCAAGTCTTGAGACCAGCATCTGTAAAGCCATTACATATACATCTAGTCATCTACATAATATATATACATAATAATATATATATATATATATATATATATATATATATACTGAACATACACACACATACAATCAGATATATAAATAAATAAATATATATATATATATACAGTACTGCTCAAAAAATTGTGAACACATGTGGATTTCGAAGCAAAACAAATTTTAAGGCTTGTTAAAACATTGTAATCACAACCAAGAACACAAATACTGTATTTTTTCATTAATGATACTATTCTATGATTGATGTACAGAAGGCCATAGATATGGAAAACTTCAGAACAGTGTTGAAACAAATTTTTGTCCACATTTTCTTGTGTCCCCATCTTCATTGCATCAAACCATACTAGAACACAGTCAATATATTCTGCCACAGTTGTATACTAGAGCGTTCCAAATGCCACGAAAAATAGTGCGCTATGTCAAACGACACTATACAAAGTCTTCGAGAAAACAATTCTCTGTCAAATGGTTACAAAGTCGATCAAGAGATAAGAGGGGTCTTAAGATAGCTAGCTTCTTGTATCACAGGTTTTACAGACCACAAAAATATTATAAAAATGATACCCTGTTTGACATTGGACTGTGGAAGGACTATAACTACAATTGGCTATAGATATGCAAAAATTCAGAAGAGTGACTAAACAAATTATAACCACATTTTTCTTGTGTCCCGATCTTCATTGCATCAAACCACACTAGAATAATCAGTATATTCGGACTCAATTTTATTCTGGAGCGTTAAAAATGCCACGAAAAATGGTTCAACTATTTCAATCGACATTAGAAATTTCACTCTTCAAATCTTTCAATGGCCATTTTTATTTTGAACCATATGACAACTTATTTCCAATCCTTGACTTCTATAGCGCCACTTTTTAATTCACAGGATCATCAACCAACTGTGGCAAAATCTTGACCATATAAGAAACAAGCACGCCCGATAACAGTCTTAAGAGAAGAATAAGTAAGATAACAATAATAAATTTCACCTATCCACTCATTCCTATTATGGTAGCATAAAATACATAAATGCCACATTCACAGTTTACTTTATAACTGCTACAGTACTTTGTCCACAGACTAATAGCTCTACAAGACCAATGTAGTATCCAATAGTACTTGGGTTTATTTTAAAAGCATTTACACTATAGTAGCCATTACTGTCCTCTCATCCAAGTCATTCCATCTATCAACCACTCTAACACTAAAAATAAAATGCTGTTTGTATCTTCCAACCAGGTTTCTTAAACAGCTTCGTGTTATATCCTTGGGTTCTGTCATGCTGTTCTGTTGCAGGAAAAACCCTTTCAGCTGACACTTCCATTGTTAGTATTTTATATTATGCCTCACTTAAAGATGCACATCGTAAACCAAAACTGGATGTCAAAAAACAGCACACTGACATGACAGCAGTGGTTAATCTAGACTCCTGGACTCCGGGGGGAAGCTGACAAGGCCGGGGAAAAATCAGCTAGGGGGCTTGGAGGAGCGCTGTAAGTTGATATCGTATGCCAAAATTTCCGGGGGGAATTTTAAATTCCGGGGGTGGGGAAAGGGCAATCCCCCCGGAAATGGCCTAGATTAAACCCTGCAATACAGCATCATCAGTCACCTTCCACAAATTTGTCCACTGGTTGGCTAATACAGTGAAACCCGCTTAATTGCATAGGTGACGTGCAAGCCTTGCTTATGCGATTAACAGGGCTATGCAAATAACCGGGACATCTGATACACAAAACACTGGTTCAGGTTTTTATGTTGTTATGCGATTATGCGGGTTATGCAATTAAGCGGCATGCGATTAAGTGGGATCCACTGTACTACATTTACCATGATCTCCTTTCCTATGGCCTATGTAGCCTCAGTCTCCGTTATAATTTATTCCCACTTTATTCCCACTTCTGCAGTTTCTCGTCGCTCGGGTATTTTAAGCTGTTTTCTCGACAAAAGAAAACACCAACATTAAAAAAACTCCATCGTTACAAAACCGATCCACGGGCAATTGTCAGTCTAAGAGCAGAACTGGTCTTGACCCAGATACTCTCGAGTCAATAAAGAGGTCAGGCCACGGCACATAAATAACATGCTTTTTTCCGAATCCCTATTCCCTGAGAGTCTGTTTTCAATAGGAAGCGATTAAGTTCCCCCTCCTGCCAACCGCCCCCCCGCCCCCCCCGTGATGACCATGCAACTACTTCCAGGCAAAGCAGCAGTGTTCCACATCTTCTGTCGGGAGGGGGGAAGGGGGCGGCGGAAGGAAGGGGAAGGGAGAGCCGAGACCAGGGCTTCCCACATCGGCAACAATAAAACCGCTCCAGCGGCGCGCGGAGGTAGAAATCGGAGGTTAATCCAAGAGTTTGGTCCGAATTAATTTTGCCTCCAATTCTTCCATCGTTCATTCCTTTCTTCTTCCTTCCTTGCTTCCTCCTCCTCCTCCTCCTCTCTTCTTCACAGCAGAAAAGACAGCAGCAGCAGTCTTTGGCATGCGAACATATGCAATCGCCTCGCCGAAATTAAATACCCCCACCACCCCACCCACCACCCACTCCCCGGCTGTTTATTACTGGCTACACGGAATCACGGAATCCATTCCGGTCCGTCGTAGTCGCGGACGGGCAGGGCCGACGAGGCGGGCGCGTCGGCGGTTGGTTGGCAACTTGGCATACACCACCGAAGGAGGAGGAGGAGGTGGCAGGCAGGCAGGCAGGCAGGCAGGCGCACCGATTCTCCCCATTGTGCCTGCGGCGCCATCTCGTGCGTTCCTCCGCCGGCAGAGAGACCACGGACGCTTCTCCGTCAGTGCGTCCGTCCGTCCGTCCGTCCGTCGGAACCGACGACGTCTGGCCACAAAGCAAACGGCAAACTACCTCTCTAACTCTCTCTCTCTCTCTCTCTCTCTCTCTCTCTCTCTCTCTCTCTCTCTCTCTCTCTCTCTCTCTCTCTCTCTCTCTCTCTCTCTCTCTCTCTGCAGAGCGCAAACAGCCCCCCACCCCCACCCCCCAAACATGCCACTGGCAGAATTCGTATCAACCGGTGGAACAACCCGTAAGAACGGCGGGGGGAGATTGGGGGATTGGGGGGCGGGGCGGAGTCGTCCGGTCCAAGGCTAACAATTAACAGATCCATAGTGCTTCCATTAAAACTCTGTAAAGATAACCAGGAAGGAGAAACAGAATAACACAACTGCCCCCTGCCCCACACCCACCCCCACCTCGATGGAAATGAATTTCCACCTGTGTGTGTGTATCCAGTGCGCACACATGAAGCCCGGGCTTAAAGCACATGCATAACTGCGGCCAAGTGCACTAAAAGCAACGACTTCCATTGGTAGCTGCTTGTATTATCTGCTGCTTGCTTTTAAGAAAAATATTATGGATAATAAAATGAAACAATAAGAGAAGATTCTCTCATATCAACACTCGTTAACCCCTTTACTGGGGATCCTGGATATGTCCGTCCATTTTACATTGAGCTACAGTTAAATACACGGTTAAGGGGTTAAAGCATCACGTGGAACCTTAATCAATGCAATATTCTTTTATTGAGAGCCGGATCAAGTAGATTGCTTGTTTGTTACTTTAAGTGTCAGCATCCATTGCAACATCCCAATCCAATTCAATAAGTTCAACTGATAGCATCAGGAAGAGTGTACACAGATAAACAGTATAAAGTGAATTATTAATTTATTTAGAGTAGAGTGCAAGCATAAGATTAACTTATTAATAAAGACCCTAACTGATATATTACTTACAACAACAACTACTAACTACAACTACTACTACTACTACTACTAATAATAATAATAATAAAATAATAATAACAATAATAATAATAATAATGCACTTTTATAGCCAAGATTAACATAAAGGAAACTCCATCTATTTATTTAGTGTATTTAGCAAGCATAAGATTAACTTATTAATAAAGAACCAACAATAACTGATAATAATATTAATTAATAATAATAACAATAACAATAATACTACTACTACTACTAAGATTAACATAAAGGAAACTCCATCTATTTATTTAGTGTATTAATAATTAACTTAATAATAATAATAATAATAATAATAATAATAAATAATAATAATAATTAATAATAATAATAATAATAATAATAATAATAATAATAATAATAATAATAATAATAATAATAATAATAATGACTTTTATAGCAAAGATTAACATAAAGGAAACTCCATCTATTTGGACACACATGCAAATTGAAAGAGGACAGAAAGGTGTTTTGTGTTTAGAAGTTTATTGTTTGGAATGATTAATGGAGGGTGTCAAAAAGAAAGGAAGACCACAAGGAATGGTGGCTCACATTGAAGGATAATGGTCAGTATACAGGATCTCAGTTACAGAGCAATGAACAGGGAAAAATGGCAGCAAAACTGTAGAGAAGGCACCATACACCAACGGGCATTGAGCCCACGGTTAATGATGATGATGATGATGATGATGATCATCATCATCATCATCATCATCATCATCATCATCATGGCTATTATAGCACTAGTTCCAATACGCAAAGTGTCCAACTGATGGTGGTCCAAATTGATCTGCAACAGATCGGATCAATGCCAGAGATCGGAGTTGGCATGCAGCAAAACAGCCTATGGAGGAAAAGCCAGTGGGAAGAGTCGGGCCTTTAGTCCAGATCTGAAGACACTAAAGACAGCGAAAGAAAATTCCAGGGAACACCAAATGCCACAGTTCCTAAAAGTGCAGAATAAGCGATAATCTGCCATAGTCTGCTCTCCTAACTTGAAATCAAGACATAAATTTTACACTGGATGGCTGGCTACTGATAGATGGAATTTATCACTAAACAGAGACAGCTAAGCTTGGGTCAATACATAAATAAATAAATAAAGACAGGCATAAACCAGTTTCAAAACTCATTTGAGACATACATAAAAGCATGATGCGCATGGCCAGAAAGCAAAATCACAATGAAAAGGACTAAATCCATAAAACACATAATGACAATAATAACAATAATAACAGCATAGGGTAAGTAATCATAAAGATGATGACAATGACAACGACGACAACAACAACGATGATGATGATGATGATGATGATGATGATGATGATGATGGTTATGATGATGGTGACGATGATGGTGATGATGATGACAACGACAATGACACAAGTGTAGAATAAGCGATGATTTGAATTTGAGGAGTCAAGAGAAAACTATGGCTTCTGACAATTTTAAACGCTTTCAATTCGAAAACTCTGCTTTGCACTTACTTCATCTGGCACTTTGGACACTTTCCGACCATGTCCCAAGCATCCATGCTACTTTGCCTAGCGTGTCGCGGCGGTGCGCCGCTGTGCTCAACGGGCGACGATCTGGACCTGCAGTGTGAAATCACAGGGGAGTGTATCGGTATCGCTGAGGTAGACACGGTTCCAGGGTGGTGGATCGGACCCTCGCCGCCGCCGCCGCCGCCGCCGCCGGCGGAGCAGTCGTGCCCGGGAGCCGGCGGCGGCGGCGGGGGACACGGGTGCTTCGGTTCCGGAGGACGGAAGAACGACGCCGGGAGCTTACGGTTCTTCAACGACCCCACCGAAGGGGCGTCGTTCCGGTTCTCGAGGACGCTGAACAGCGCCTCCAGGTCCGAGTGACCGTCACCGCGGACGCGCAGGATCTGGTTGCCGCACTGTTCCACCCTCGTCCCAGGCAGATCCTCCTGGACATCCATCGGCTTCGCCGTCGACGACGACGACGACGACATGGCCGCGCTCCTCCTCCTCCTCCTCCGCCGCCGAATAAGACCGGGATCTGGTCCAGCAGCACCCCTCTGCAACTAGGCCCCGACCAGCCCCGCAGTACCGCCACTTCTGGCTGCTCTACCACCACCGCCGCCGCCGCCGCCGCCACCTCAGACCAGTCGTCCTCCTGTTCGACGTCGATTTGACCGGCGGCAGACCGGGTAGAATTGATACGAAACTGCTGACTGGTAAACTTCACTGAATTATGGCCGGTGTTGCTTCGTGCGAAGAGACGAAATTTTCTTGCGTCGACATCCAGCATCAGTCTCTCTTCGTTTCCGCATCATCTTCTGCGCTCAGCCTGAGCCTCAGCGGCCCGATAGGTGGCGCTCGAATCGACCTGTGCCGCAGCATAGGGTGCGATTTTGCGACATCATTATCGTCATCATAGTTGTTTTTTTTCTGCCAGCTCCTTAGCGGCAATAGATAGACACGAAAATTTTCAGATTCCACGTCCTTTTTTCATGACCTTCCATGACCTCATCTTCAGATATTCTCCGTGCACTGGTCAGGACTTCACGGTATATCGAGGTGACCGCAATATCTCCTTAAAATTTCCAAAACTTATTATAAGCCTATAGCCATTATATATATATATATATATATATATATATATATATATATATATTATTTATTTATAAAATGCATCTAACATCAGCCTACGGTCGAGTTAAGACTAGTACTATGCACACCCAGTAATGTGAAAATATGTAAAAAATATAAACCCTGCCGTAATAAGAAACTTTTGAACTCTGTAGCAACGCTGGCATATATGCCTAATTATATTCAATCGACCTTAGTACTTTTAAAACCCAGTATCATTATTCGAAAATTGTGGGCGCAATTTACATAGAATAGGCTTCTAATTATGTGATATCAGTTTCACTTAAATGTTTGAAACCCACAGAAATTAATTTTTATTCTTCAAAAAAAACAGCGCCCTATAGAGTAGTGAATAAGTAAGTAAACAAGTGGTAAGCGCCAATGCTACTAAACAGAGGGAAGGTTTTTCTTAGACATATCAATGATATCGTAGGTCGCGTTCGAGTTTAAGCAGTTGTTTTTCGATTTTATTCGAACATATCGAGGATTTTAAACACTTTCGACATGACGAGGGACAGAATTTCCCAGCTGAGGAACGCAGCGAAGGAGGTACTTTAAACACTCACCCGGTCTTGTGGCTTATGTACAGATAACCACTTAATTTATGTAGCGCCTTTCATAGGCGGATTTAGAGTTTAATATTTGGGTAGGCTAGTATGGTGGTCTAGGGGTGCCATCCAGCACGCGACAGACCTGGTGTTGATGGAAAAACATTTTTTGTTTTGGTGGGATTAGTTTGGTAGGCTTAAGTCTACCCTAGCCTTTAATAAAATCCGCCTATGGCGCCTTTATAGTGATTATGATACATACACTGAATGTCGGACTTTAATAGCGTACACACTCATCAATTACCGGTTCTCAGGCTCGAACTCGTGGTCTATTGCGCTTGGCTAACTCTCTACACAGGCGATGACTTTTCTTTTTTAAACATGAAAATAGACGTTGGGGATCTTGATCGGGCGAGACAGGGTTTCTAGATGGCTTCAATTTGTCGCAAGTTTCAGGGCTGATAAGATTGTTTTCTACACCCGTAGATTTAAATTGTAGTGTGTAGAATAGATTTGAAGATGCTCAAGAAAGTTGCTGCTTGCATCCACGACAGAAATCACGTGTTTTTGCACCCATAGAATTAGAAAATTAGAAAGGTTTGTGTGTGAAAGTCATCGCAGTTTGCATTTGCCGAGACTGATCTTTTTTGCAGGGTGAGTTTGATTCCACCGGAGATCAGATAAACGGTGAGACCACAGCACTCAAACCTGTTCCGGCGTTCATGGAAGATTTCTTTGACCAGGTGTCTTATTGAATCTTCTTTTTTACTAGATTTCTCTTTATATGTGTAACTTCTTTATTTTATGCTTTCAGTATTACTGGATGATATCTTGCACAGCCATATGAATAATGCATTGATTATTGCTGCTATAACATCAGATGCAGTGAAGCGCAGAGATGTCCATGGGTCCATTTTTTAGAACCCAATCCATCAAATCTCCAACCCAAACCAACCCATGCTGATAATAGGTTTACTTAACCCAACCCTCCCCACTGTAATACATTACAGTTTCTTAAACCATGACTTATTATTTTCTGACCCAACCCACCATTAATATGGAAAAGTCTGACCCAACCCATGGGTTAACTCAACCCATGGACAACTCTGGTGAAGCAGCACTCTTGAAGCTCGGGTCGTCTGGCACACTGAGCCATGTGGACCTTATTGCTGTTATGCCACTTAGTGTAATAGGGTTGAATTTAGGGTTATGTATTAGTCTTCACTCATGTTTATTAATTTGGTATACCGGGTAATTGATAAATATACTTTATAGACTGGTATTGGAGTTTTAGTATTTAATGATCAATTGACATTTCTGTTTAAGTATAAACATCCGTTTTTGTAGAGCTACAATAATTAGCCCTTGAATTTAAATAGAACAGTGATTTTGTGTTTGCAGTATTTTTATATTTAAACTGTTTTAATATTTCAAAATAATCTTCAATCAGTGATTTCAATAATTTAAGAGTAATGTAGATGTTCTGCAATTCTTGGGTCTCTTTTGCTAAGTGGCGTTTTGATACGTTAATTGTTTGTGTTTTAATAGTTAAGAAAATAGTTAAGAAAATAGTTAAGAAAATAGTTAAGAAAATAGTTAATAAAGATTTCACATTTTGTTCATTCTTAAATTCCATCCTGAAGCTATCTGATATATAATTTTTGTGAATGTTATCTACCGGTAGTTATCTGAAAATTGTTACTTGTTCATGTATGCCTAATATTTTCAATAAAATTTAGCTGTTTATGATTTAATGAAGATAGAATATCTTATTTGTGTTTTGTCATGTTCATTTTTGTGTTTGTGTTTGAGATTGAGAAAAAAACTGTTTCTGTTTTCTAGATAGACGAAATTCGTTCGATTATCAACCAGATCGCTTTAAACGTTTCAGAAGTGAAGAAAACGCACAGCGCCATTTTAAACTCCACTCATGCGAAAGACAGTGAACGTGAGTCCCACTGCGTATAATGCAGAGCTCTGTCTGATAACTGGGGAACACGGTGGAGTGGCGGCAGGACTCTTGCCATGCAATCGGAGGGTTGTGGGTTCAAATCTGACCCTAGCCCCCACCGCATAGCCACCTCGGTCAAGTTGTCCACCCCGATTGTCTGTGGGGAAGGCAACAGGGAAACTACCACCTCTCGTCTCGTGCCCCCCCGGTTGGTGTAAAAACCAATTGGAGGATTTGCCTTATGGTAGAGAAGATTTCATCTAGTTGATGATTATTAAAAATTATTTTAAGATGTTGAAATTTTTTTCTTCTCAAATCTTGAAGTTGTCCGCTAGTTATTTAAGCCAAGTTCCTGTTCTACGGAAACTCATTATCGCAACGTTTTCTCGGCTGGTGCAAGCGATTCCAGTCCAAAATGACCATTTTGAATTTTCTAACATGCATGGCTCTAAGTTGATATCTATGTCACCAGTTGTTACTCCTAGGTGGCGCTGTTCTTGACCTATTTCACGAAATGAATAAGGCTTTATATATTCCTGCTATGTGGTATATTTGTTTCAGCTGTGATAATATCGTGGATTGATTCTGTGGTGGCATAAAATTTGTGTACTTTGAAAATGTTGTTTCTTTGTTGTTGTTTTTTTACAAGGAATGCGGAAAGACTTGGATTCGATAATGGCTGGCATTACTGTCTCTTCTCGTACGGTGCAAGCAAAGTTAAAAGGTGAGTGTTTGTACAAAGCGATTTGAAATCAAATCAGTCTAGTGCAATATCTGTTTGCGTGCATTTGTGGACACAGTGTGAGAACCAGGACAATGTGTATTGTTGAGTTAAGAGATTGAGTTGCATTTTTACATTTCTTTACATTTACATTATGCTTTTGTTATATCAGTTGCTTTTGAAGTTAAAATAATAAAAATGTAAGATTAAATAATTTGGAGTACCGTCATCTTTGATGTCTCGTCGTTGATGAATTGGGGTTCTGTACAAGCACTCACCTGAATAAAAGACACTTTTAGACTGTAATCTGAGAGACTCCTGATAATTATATGTTGAGTGATTATTTTACTATAGGTTTTTCTATTATTTATTAATTTCAATTAATTAATTTCACAGCAGTGTGATTACTGACTTTGTTTAGACATCGAAAAGAAAATCGAAAACGAGGGACAGACCAATAGCGCAGACGCCGATTTAAGAATACGAAAAGTTCAGGTTCGTTGATCGCGTGTTTCTTAGAATCAGCGTTTGGCAGGTTCTAGCGGTTTAACCCTCCCTCTCCCCCCCCCCCAAGGAGGGTTTAACCCCCAAACCCCCCTGGCTGCACCACTGGTTACTAGCGTGGTGTTATATTTGAATTTTCTGCTTCCTTTTTTGCAGCACATGACCTTGTCTCAAAAGTTCATCGATGTCATGACCGAGTACAATGCCCATCAGGTTCAGTTCCGTGAACAGTGCAAAGACCGCATCAAAAGACAGATGACAATCAGTACGTGAGCTCGTTCTTCTGCCATCAGTTATTGTACACTTATATATATAATATATATATATATATATATATATATATATATATATATATATATATATAATATATATATATATATATATATATATATATAGAGCAAGCATTTTAAACTGCTACAATCTGATATGATTGCTATGTAGCATGACATTTTCTAATAATGTGCTGCCGTTGCACTTTTTCCAGAACGTCAACTGTTCGATGACATTTTTTGATAACAATGCTTGATTATGGAACGTAAGGAAGATCTAAGTATCTTTGGACATGTGTTAAGAATAATTTTTGTACGTATTTTCATAGAAAATTCAAACGAACCCTTCACAATTTTTGTGGGTCAGCCACATAGTCATTTTCCCAGCCTTTTCCAATTTTACCGTCTTGCAAGTACTACGGAATAAAAGGGTCCTCATAAATAATAATATTTTTTACCGAACATTTTCAATTTCTCGATTAGAATAGGTCGCTGTATCAGTGCGGTGACTTTTTGCGCAAAAGCAGTTGGCAATTCCAGTAGGTGCCCTATTGAAAGTTGTGCGCATGCCAGAATTCGCACTTTTTGTAATACTTAGTCTTTCAAGCGTATGTATGTCTGTTTTTGTAAACTTGTTTCGTATTCCAGCCAAAAACAAGTCGATAACCGACGACCAAATTGAAGAAATGCTCGAAGACGGTAACCTGTCCGACTTTACACAAGGCGTAAGCTGATCGTACTGTTACTACGCATGTAATCTCTTTATGCTGCTTTTTTATTTGGACGTATTATTTTGTATAAGACAGACAGGTATTTCAAGTTGTACGCTGCAAATTTTTAAAATCTGTAAAACTTTATTCAACAACCGACCATCTAAAACTAATTAACTTCTATAGTGCCGCGTTACTGATGCGCCTGGCATGAGTCGATGGTCGCTCCGAAGTAGATTCGTACTGCAGATCTGATGTCGGTCCAAGTTTTCCAGGTCCAGTTATGGGGAATAGGTGATAGGACAAAGGTGAGCTTTAAGGTATATTTTCAATCTTTGCTGCTTTTGTTTTGGGAACGATTTTGCAAAGATTGAAATAACTGATTTTGGAAATTCCGCGTCTGTAGATTATAGTTCAGACTCAACAGACGAAACAGCTTCTGCAAGACATCGAGGATAGGCACGAGGATCTTCTGAGACTGGAGAGGAGCATCAGGGAACTGCACGACATGTTTGTGGATATATCCACGCTGATACAGCAGCAGGTTTGCAAACTAATTTTTCCAGATGTATATTCAACAGCAGTTTTGTATTTCACAAATCTTATTGTTATTCTTCTCATTATTATTATTATTATTATTATTATTATTATTATTATTATTATTATTATTATAATATTATTATTATTATTATTATTATTATTTTTATTATTATTATTATTATTATTATTATTATTATTATTATTATTATTATTATTAGAGAGAAATGGAAGCAATGGAGCCCTGAACCTGTCCCAGGACAGTGAACATGATGATGATGATTATTATTATTATTGTTATTGTTATTATCCATACTATTTTATAGCACCTTACATTTTATAGATGGTTGGTGATTTAGTTAATTTTGTATTCATTTATGTGATTTTTCAACAATGGGTTCTTTGTTACAAGGGTTTTTGTTATTTTTAAATATACACCCTGATCTCTTGCTGGACGAAATTTCTTTTCATATTTTTTCTGTTCTCAGAGACAAACATAAGCAGCTACTACTTTTGAAAGGGCTGTATATTAATTCACAAGATTTTCCTTGCTTGCTTACTTACTTACTTAGGGCGAAATGATAAACTCAATCGAATATAACATCGCCCAGACACAGAATTACGTCGAGTCGGCGAAACAGGAGACCCACAAGGCTGTCACCTACCAGAAGCGTGCAAGAAAAGTGAGTTATTTGAATGTTGGAATGTTAGTATTTTCCCACAAGGTCAGACTGCAGGTCCCTGAACAATGTATTTATCACTGTTCTAGCACGACTGTGACCATCGGATGGGCCCCAGAGGTTCAGCGACTATCGGGGGTCCCAATTCGTGGCCCCAATATTGTGCACCCACGATACTGCCATGGGTTCAAGTCTCGCATCATCTGACACCGGTAGCCAGCCACCCTGGACAAGCTACTTTTGCTTTTCACTTGTCTAAAGTTCACAAAGTGATGCCCAAAGTGAAAGAAGGGCTCGTCCATATAGTACGTACACAAAAAAGGCATATTTTCAACACCCTCCTCCTTTGCACACCGTACATATGCAAGATCTCCGGAATCCAACTCCCCCTCCCCATTCCCTCCTCAGTGCGTACGTACTATATGGATGGGCGCGAAATGGATTGGAATCTACGGTGATTTTCCTTATTCTTGCGTTGTTGATTTCAAGTACTGTACATTTCTTTTATCGGTAGGTTACTGTTTCTGCAGATGATTTTTGAATAACAATGCTCACTCTCTCTCTTCTCTCTCTGTCTGTCTGTCTGTCTGTCTCTCTCTCTCTCTCTCTCTCTCTCTCTGCAGACTTTGATTCTGTAATTTTTTTGTTGAATTTGATTTTTTTTATACTTTGCCAGAAAAAGATGTGCATCATCATCTGCGTCGTCGTAGCAGTGTTGTTGCTGGCTCTGATACTTGGCCTGTCGATCGGCCTAAGATGAGGATTGCCTTGAAAGAAGAAATACAGGTAGATTTCAACTTAGAGGCGCTTTAAAGTGTACGATATTTGTGTTTTTTCTACTCTGATCTTAGGGAAATTCTGCGGTTCATCTCTATGCTGCTGTCTGTCTCGATGTAAATTGAGGCGCGATTTGGAGCTGTTGAGACGAAAGCTAATGTGACTAGCTGTTGTATTAATGAGTTTTTCGACATTTCCGAGAAATTATTTAGTTTTACTTTTATTTTAAATTATTTTAATAGTTAGTTGAGCAGCGGTAAATGTTGGCATGTTTTCACTCATTTTGCTTACCTCTTACTTTAATGCAAGACTGCAGTCATATGGGATATCTTGACATATAGAATGAATGAATGAATGAATGACTGAATGAGGGATTGAGTGAGTGAATGAGTGAAATAATGACTGAATGAAGTTGTTTAAATGTGCACTAATACTTCTGTTGCTGTACTCAATTTCCAAATAATTAAAAACATCAATAGCATGTTGGTTGTATACACAGAAGTCTCTCATAGGAGACCCCTATGGCATGCCGTGGCCTTAACATTTTCTCTATTGGTCCAGTCCTTAAAAAAACTGTATACATTTACAATTATAAAGGGTGGTGCAAAAAAACCGGACTATGTATTAAATGCAAACCTAAATGTGGCTAGTCCGGTTTTTTTGCACTGCCCTGTATATGGCGAAATATTGTCTTGTTACCGAGTTGAGTTCTACGTGTATTTGTGTTTCAGCGGGACGTGGCATCTCCCACCATGCCGGATTGTCACAGCTACTTAACTTGTTGATTAACCTTCTATATCATCGTGCAGCCCTCACCAGGACTCGCCACTGCTGTCACGTTAGGCCGCGCCCCTTGCTGTTACGCTGCCATTCGATTGGCCACCGCAGTGATTGACATTTTTATTGCCATTATTATTTTGTTAGTTTTGCTGATGTATGTTGTAGAAAATCGTGGTTAGGCTTATGATGATATATGATTAGACGATGTAGAGCAGACGATATATGTTGTTGTTTTATAGTTGTTATTGATGTTTGTTGATATTGATGTTTGGCGTTGATATCATGTTCATGCATAGACTGTCTGTGAAAGGAACCTGCCTTTGTGGGACTAAAGATTCAGTGGCGGTTCCACGTGGGGGATGCATCCCCACCAGACTTACTATTTTTATTTTTTCGCTTGTAAAACCTATTTTTGGGTAAAAGTCTAGTAAAACTAACCGCAAATGACCTATTTTTTGGTAAAAGTATAGTAAAATTAGGAATAAAATTTACTGTTTTCAGCCTTTTTGGCAAAGTTTAGTGATTTTTGTCCTTCTATTTTCACCCCCCGCCACCAACTTTCTACGAATTCATTTCATACCCAACCAAGAAATCCTGGAACCGCCACAGTAAAGATGTCTAATCTTCCGGTAGGGCAACGTGAAACATTTGTATAGTTTATGGGAAGTTGAGCCGATGGAATCGATTGCAACGGATTTTTTGCAGACTTCGTTCTAGAGAGCACAAAATTTTGCGGAAAATTTATGGGGCAAGGGGAAGTTGAGAATTTCGTGCAGAAATATTTTCCGTGCTGCTTTTTGTTTAACCAGTAATTTGGTCAGGCAGCTTCTTTTGGGCCCTTTGGAACGCAAATCTTTATCACTGTCCATATTGTAATGGTTGTCTTAATCATCATCATCATCATCATCATCATCAGGCATCAAATGAAGAGCCATGACCAGTATTGATAGTGTGTGTGTGTGTGTGTGCGTAATATATATACAGTGAAACCTGCTTAATTGCATAGGTGCCGTGCAAGTGTTGGTTATGCAATTAACAGGGCTGTGTGTGTGTGTACACAAAACACTGGTTCGGGTTTATGTTGTTATATTATACTGGTTATGCAATTAAGCATAATGATTAAGTGGGATCCACTATATTACACTGTACTGCCTTGTATACTTGGAGTTGTGTTATTGAAATTTAAGAGATACCCCACTCTTTACCATTTTCTACCATCCAAGTTAGTAGCGTTCAGTTTTTCTGAAATTGCTTCTCTACTCAGTGCCTAGGCATATTGCCTTAACCGGCTTCTTCTCGTGATTTGCTAAAGCACGTTATTTACAATTGGGGCTGTGGAAATTAACGATTAATTAATCGTTAATAGTTTGTCACTTGAATGAAACACCGCTAATATGCTTGCATAGTTGGTTATCCGACATTTGAGCGAAAAGACGTTCCTGCTAATTGCTCTTTTTAACAGAATTTTATGTGATATATATATATATATATATATATATATATATATATATATATATATATATATATATATATATATACATATATATATATATCACATTTTTGTCAACAACCGTAGATGCAGTATAGTAACCATATAACCAACTGGAATGTTCCATGTAAAGCGCTCTTGACTTTGACCGTAGTCATGCTATAGCGCTATATAAATCAAGAATAAGAATATGGAAATTTTTATTTTATAGAAATTAACTCTTAATCGTTTATTTCTCAAAGGTTAACTATTAAAATTAAATTAATTGTTACCAGCCTTATTTACAATACATTAGTTTTATGCTATATATGTTTGTACGTACATGTGTATGTATGTATGTCCATTATGTGTAAGACGTTTTATTTTCTTATTTTTGTATCCATTTTTTGAGACCTCCACAGAAATTGCGCTGCAGCAGTACAGGGACTGTGTGCGGCCTGCCGTGAGCGTACGTCGTAAAAAAATAGTATGTAAATAATTATTATCGTGGAAACATTTGTACATTTGGGGAGATTTGAAAATGTTGCGTTCTGTGTGGACTTTGTATCTCTGGTGTTTTGTGAAATTTGATGATGATAACATATCACGAGTTAATGCCATTATTTTTTCTACCTGTGTTCAACACAATTGATCTGTTCTGCCTCCAATCAATAGAGATTGATTACTTATATGAACATTCCACTTGTTTATATATATATATATATATATAACTATATATATAACTATATATATATATAAAACTATGTATGTATGTATATATACAGTGTTTTATACAGGCCTGTTAGGGAGATCCTCCCAAGCCTCAACATTCCCTCCCCCAAATTCCACTTACACAAATTTTGCATTGAACTGTGTGTCTTCCCTCCAGCCAAGTCAATTTCCCCCATCCCCACCCCCCAATTGCCTCAACCCCCCCAGGCCTGGAGTCTGAAAACTGTATATATATATATATATATATATATATATATACTTGTGTGTGTGCCTATATTGCGAAATGCCTTGTTATGAGATGCCTTAGGTGATGTAATTACGATGTATTTTGTATTGATTGTCTTGTTATTTTCTTGAATGATGATTCCTTTAGAAGTATATTTTTTCGGAAGACATATTGTTCTATTGTGAAGATCACGTCAGCGCACATGTGCCTGTATTTTTACAGAATAAATTCATTTTTGCAATTATGTTGTCTCTGTTATGACACCAAAACCTAAAGTTTACAACTTATATTACCCTAAGTTAGCCTAATTGGTAGCAGACCCCCGCTGGGGTGGGGGTGGGGAGTTCACGACGTTCCCTAAACCCTTGGAAGTGAAAATGTCAGTTTGTGAAAGCCTCTAGGCCTAGGTCTTCTTCCCTCCACTTTTCCGGATACAATATTCCTCTTCATGTGTCCAAAGAAGGAAAGCTGCCTTTTTTGATGGTTACCATCCAAGGATATTTTACACCCTCCTAACACCCCCCACCCCAATTTGAGGTCGACACCCCTCAAAATTTAGTAATGTGACAATGGTATGCTCACAAAATGCATACTAATTAGCTCCGGACACCCCCCAATTTGAGGTCGACACCCCCCACCCCCCAAATTCACAATGCTAGAAATATCCCTATTACCATCAGACTTCTTTCTATTCCAGTTCCATCCAACGTCTCTTCATTGGTTTTCTTTTCCATCCGTGCAACCTTCAGCATCCTTCGCAGAAACCACATCAGGGATATTTTAACACCCCCATAACCCCCTCCACACCCCACTCCCAATTTGAGACCTACCCCAACCCCGATTTCAGCTCTGCGATAATCTTTTTGTTGCTTGTCAGACTTTTGGCAGGGGACCTCCAGAATTTACCGACATCCCCCGCCCTGCCCCCCAAATTGATAATCCTAGAAATAACCCTGCTTATAGCCAACAGGCAGGCCCAATTAATCAACGTCTTGTAGTTGAGGAATGAGTGAATGGATTCCAGCCGTCTGATTACTGTAATAATGATCAGGACAATGGTTGCAAGAGCGTTGGGCCGTGTTCATGTAACGCAAGCATGCAATGTCTTCAATGCATGCAACGTGTCATAACACTGTGAACATATCGTCGTAATCCAAAGGTACGTGCACATGTAGAGCGCCCGGAGATGCGAAACCGATAAAAACACGATGCCGTACCTGTAGGGTTACCTACCTGTGCAGGTAGACTAGGCCCTATAGGCCTAGATGCGCATTAGTAGCGGCCTAAAGGTTTAGGCCTGTGCGTCTCCTGGAACGCTGCTTCTGCTGAAGATGTTTGCTGGCCGCGGTGGGCGCCCCGTGACGTAGAGACGTTCATCTGGAAATGATTTAAAACAAGGAGGCTGACTTGTTAATCGGAAATTATCAACCTATACATCTTCTTCGATTCGATTCGACGCAAAATGTCGAATTTGCTCAGCGTGCAGTTGAAATTGAATTTCACCGGTTTGATGACGATGATGATGATGATGACGACGACGATGATGATGATGACGATGTAGTCCACCGCTAGGTGTATGTGTATGCAATGAGCAGCGGTCCTCACTTGCAGAGAGGGCATTCGCCATACAGTGTTCTCAAGAAGGTGAGAATTGTTTAAAAGTATTTATTTATTTATTTATTTATTTATTTATTTATTTGTGATAACAAATGGGTTTTAAGTGCTAGGTAGTCATCGACGTAAACTTGGATGAAAAAGTGGAGGGTCCAACACCTATATTAAATTCCCTTTCCCTATGGAAACCTCTCAAAAGTTTGGGGGGCCTCGAGCCTAAACCACTTGACGTCACATTGTTATATAGGCGGTTCAGCTGGATTTTCTCCTTTGTTAATTAGAAGGCACTGTTTCATATGATCAAAAGCGGTGGCGGTTCCAGGTGGGAGATGAGTGAGTGGGGATGAATCCCCCACCGGACTTACTTTTTTGCTCGTGTAACCTACTTTTGGGTAAAAGTCTAGTAAAACTACGAGGAAAAAACTGCGGATGATCTTTTTTTGCTTGTCGATCTATTTTTGGCGGTAAAACTGTAACAAAAATCATGGATAAAATTCCCTCGTGTCAGTCTTTTTGGTAAAGTTTATTGAGTTGTTCCGTCTATTTTCACCCCCTCCCACCAACTTCCTATGAATTCCTTTAATTCCCACCTCCCCCCCAAGAAATCCTGGAACCGCCACTAAATTCAAAAGTGACCGTAACTTTCATCACAAGCAGTCTAATAACGATCGCTCAATTGAGTTTTTTCATGGTTTGTGAGATGCAGACTGTAGATTTTGATCCAGCTTCCAGCGATGAGATGTCTAACCAATTATAACTCTTCCGCCAGTGTTTTATACAGGCCTGTTAGGAGGGGAGATCAACCCCCTCCCAAAAAACCCTCAAAATCACCCCCTTCCTCCAAAAAAATCCCAGCACTTACACAAATTTTGCATTGAACTGTGTCTTTTCCCCTCCAACCAAGTCGATTTCCCCTCCCCGAAAGCCTCAATTTCCTCCCCCAAAGGCCTGGATTCTGGATAAGACACTGTCTTCCGCTCTTCCGAAAGTTTCCCGAGAAAAGCTTAAAACCCGTGACAAGCAAAAAACAAATCATCTCGCCACTTTTCGCATTTCATCTGTAACTTTTAGATTACAACGTAATCACTACAGTGTACGGGGGCCTGAAAAATGTAAAACCGCCACTGGTTAGAGCCAGTGCTATATATATAGATTGAATAATAACAACTGCAGTATTTTTTCTGGGAGTTTAGTCTTTTTTGTTCATCTCTCAGATGGAGGACCTTGTTTTGGCAATGCAACACCCAAATGATGGAATTCCCGTGGAAACCCAGAAGAGCTTCATGACATCAGTTCCAGGAACCTTTACAGGTAAGCCTCAAACTTTAACAGGTGATCTCTTATATATGACATTAAAACTCCACTCACTCCCGTCTGTTCTCGAGAGTTTGCTTTTACTTTTACTTTCTGCTGTTAATTACCTGTCTCAACGGTGCACGTTACCTGTTAAATTCAGGTGCTCTGCACTCGTTCTTTAGTTAAAGAGAATAGAATCAATAAATAGTTCGTGCCATGTTCCTGTTTGTGAAGACCAATATAACGTTAACACGTTGCGTTTTTGCACCGCTAGATTGACCTATGTAATTAATAGGTGTAATTCGAAACAAGCATTACATGATTACACACTACATCTTTTCCAAAGTCGTCATCGCACTGATTAATTATTGATTGCGACAGATACTAAGTAGGCCTATATCTGTTGCAATCTTGTCATAACTTTTGTTTAAATTATTTTCATTTTAAATAACCTTTGTTTAAATTATTAGTGTTTTAAATGATCAAAAGTTGCAGTCTTATCATAGGCCATGTACAGAGAACATTGGTTTTATTAACCAGAGGCGAATCCGGCGGGGCGTTCCCCTCCCTCCCTCCCGCCGAAACCAACCAATAGGGGGGGTTGTCCTGAACCATTGGGTGTTGGGGTCTCCAGCTTTCTTTGGAAAATGGACACTCAACGCAATCATCGAATGGTCATTCGATGTACTTAACTTAGGCGGATCTAGGGGAGGGCACGTGCCCCATCCCCTCCCCAAACTCGACCCAATGTTTTATTCCAGGATCCGCCCCTGGTAGTACCTAAGGCGGTGCTTTGCGATAATTCTTTCTTTAGTGAGCGTCTTTCTCAACTGGCTAACGAAAAACCTGCACATCGAGAATAACAGCGAGGCGTTGCACCTGGGCAATTTCTTTTGTCAATTCGGATACATCTATCCCGTGACCGAAGCAAAACTAGTGGCAGCACTGAAAGACGACAGTACGTCGTACCGGTTCCAGGTGAGCAGAGGCGTAGCCAGGAATTTCATCTGACGGGGGCGGTATAAATATTTGGGGGTGGGTGGGATAAATCTTCACTATAAACCACATAAATCATATAAACCGCATATAGACCACATATAGACCACATATAGACCGCATAACAAACTTTAAAAGATGGACTGATTGGGGGTGGTTGGGGGTGGTATATATACCGATATAACCCCGTCGTTACGCCCATGCAGGTGAGGTCATTCCAAGGACTGATTCAGATCTCAATTCTTCAGATTCAACCATTTGTAGATTTCCTTGCATAAACTGAAACTCGCTTGGCACCGTCCTATAGGCCTAGTCTCCTGACAGACCATAGGCAGAAAGAGGCACTGTATGAGTGCCGTATAAGTTGCTTACATGATTACATCACATGCATAGGCGTAAGCTTGGATGAAAAAGTGGGGGCCAAACCCTATACCTTCCCCTTCCCTAGCATATGACCTCTTTAAAAGTAGGGTACTTGAGCCCAGTGGCCTGAAATTAAGAGGTACATGATTTACGCCTATGATTAGAGACTCTATACATGTCCTGTTATATCCCTGGCATGATTATCTTTGCTTTCTGATTAATTTTTGTGCATTATTTTAAGGCACGGCTGTAAAGACTTCTTTGGTCTTTGTTTTGGTAACTAACCTGATTAGGTCTAAGCACTTTGAAAGGGGGAAGTGTGCATATATTCTTACTGGAACTATATATAGAGTGTGGTCTGAATGTTATTTTAGACTCCGTACTTTTGGCCTTCGCTGAATTGTGAACCAGATCACTTGGAGTATGGTACGAATGATCTTTCGCTTAGGCCTATGTACTGTATGTTAACGTGATACCAGTGGCGTATTTAGGGGGTACGCTCCTGAACCGTAGCATACCCCTTTGATCCTTCCCTTTGCGGTTGCACCGCAAAATATTTTAAAATTTGTTTAGGGGAGATTTGCTTAACTCAGTTGTAGGAAACCTACTGTCTCTATAGTCACTACTGTAAAGTTTGTATTATTAAAATCTATACAATGTATAGCCACCATTATTATATTGCCAATATAGACACATTAATACGGTGGAAAGTGACGGTTTTTTCTAGTCCTCTGACATCAGTGCGGGGCTCTTGAGGGTTCTAAAGAGAAATGTGAACAATATATCGACATGAATTTTTGGGTCGCCCGAAAATTTTTCATGGACCATTTCATTTTTCCAGGGTGTTTTTTCGAAATTTGAGCGAAAATTTGTGGTGTCGTAGGGCTTTCATATTTGCACTGATTGAAGCCCAGTCGATGCTTACAAGGAATCTGGACCCGCATTTTGGATATCTATCAGGTGTCTGACTTTTTTAAAGGGTTAAAAATCTATACAATGTATATCCACCATTATTATATTTTGCAATATAGACACATTAATAGGGTGGAAAGTGACGGTTTTTTCTAGTCCACTGACATCACAGCAAGGCGTTTGAGGGTTCTAAAGATAAATTTGGGTGAAATATCGACATGAATTTTTGGGTCGCCCGAAAATTTTTCATGGACCAGGGTCCAGGGTCCAGGGTATTTTTTTCGAAATTTGAGCGAAAATTTGTGGTGTCGTAGGGCTTTCATATTTGCACCGATTGAAGCCCAGTCGATGCCTACAAGGAATCTGGACCCGCATTTTTGATATCTATCGCTTTAAATGGTTTAAAAATCTAAGCAATGCATAGCCACCATTATTATTATTGACAATATTGACAGAGGGCGGCGCTGGGTTTTGTTGGCTGGGTGGGTCTAATGCAATCTACACAACTAGGACCCGGCTCAAACTACCCCTCGCCCCCCAATCAAAACTTCTCTGTGGATTTGCACGATTTGCTCGGGTGTCCCTGCCCGAGGCTGGGTGGGTCCGGTTTGCATTTGTATTTGTAGGTTTGTATTATTAACCCCTTAACTGGGTATCCCGGATATATCCATCCATTTTACATTGAGTTACAGTTAAATACACGGTTAAGGGGTTAATAGACTGAAAACGCTGTATATTATTGCGGAACATAGGGACCTATGTTATTTCTCGAACTTCCTAAATTTCCGTATACTTTTTTAGGCCTTTTTGAATACGCCCCTGCGTGTTACGCCTAGGCCTATATCACCTTAAAGGTCTCCGGTTTAGGCCTATGTTAGAGTATTATTGTCTGAAAATTACGTAGGCCTAAGTACGCATTTGAAATGTCGGCATTAGGCCGGTCTAATCTCACCTCTGCAGTTGTTTCTATGTTGTTTTGATGCCGGCGTGTTTTTGCCAGCGATCTATTTGACAAAAAGAAGCCTGAGAAACAAAAAGAGAGTGGAACTCGAAGAGGACGAACAGGTAGATTGTCTGTCACCTTTCTCCTCACCTTACGTAAGTTTCTACTATCGCGCACCATACATGTACGGTACTTCTTAATTTCAGATCTACTGTAGTGCACGCCGTCGTGAATTCAGTTATAGGCAGTGGCGGCTCCAGGATTTGGCAAGTGGGGAGGGGGCGTTGGAGTGGAAACTTATAAGCATGGGGGACCAACTATTTGTTGCTAGGTATATAGTAGTATAGGGTCACAACAGGGGGGCACTTGGAGGGCCGGGCATTCAATTAGGGGCACGCCCATGTGGAGCCGCCACTGGTTAAAGGTTCGACTTCTGGTTAGTTTCATAGGACGTTATTGTCGATAACTGAGGGAAGTAGAGGTAACTGTCTTTGGTACTTTGATGTTGTCTTATAGATGGCTCTTTCGAAACTGCAGAAGACACTCTGTGACAAATGGGATTTCGTATACACGCAGGCACAGGAACAGATTAAGTACCTACACATCACTGTTCTAACTATCTTTATTCCAGGCTTCTTCTTCTTCTTCTTCTTCTTCTTATTCTTATTATTATTATTATTATTATTATTATTATTATTATTATTATTATTATTATTATTATTATTATTATTATTATTATTATTATTATAATATTTATTATCATCATCATCATCATCATCATCATAATCATTTAGACGTGGTGAACATTTGGACATGGAGGGAAATTGGACGCGGTGAGCATTTAGACACGGAGGGAATTTGGACGCAGTGAGCATTTAGACACGGAGGGAATTTGGACGCGGTGAGCATTTGGACACGGAGGGAATTTGGACGCGATGAGCATTTGGACACGGAGGGAATTTGGACGCGGTGAGCATTTGAACGCGGAGGGTATTTTGACGCGGAGGGCATTCACAGTGGCTTTCATACAGGCTTACTTAGCCTCCTAAACCACTTAAATTCACATTATTATTATTATTATTATTATTATTATTATTATTATTATTATTATTATTATTATTATTATTATTATTATTATTATTATTATTATTATTATTATTATTATTATTATAAACTCTTTATATAAACTTTATAATTATGTTATACAATTTATATGATCATCTCTGCGCCTGTATCGTCTGAAATAAAGTCCCTTTGCCTTCCGTGATTCTCTAAACAGAATTATTAAGTTGAATCTTTTCCAGAAATTTCTTTTGAAATTGCCGTAATCTTCTTATCGCTTTTAAATTCGGTCGATCGATGAAACGCTTGTAGATTGTTGAAAGAACGCAAAAAGTCCGACCGTACAGTGATCGCAAATCAGGAAAAGACATTTTGGAGGATACAGCGTCCAACTTTCGGAGACGTGAAAACGGTAATCGAAATTTCTTGGAATTTTTTTTACAAATGTTCATTAACCTGGGTGCTTAAAATCTTGTGTGGTGCTAAAAAAACTGTCTGAACTGATTGACTTGGCGCGTCATCACTTTTTGCCCTAGGAATTATGAAAGTGATTGCGACACCGTAGAGGTTGATTGATTGATCGACTGATTGATTGATTGATTAATTGATTTAGGCTATTTCTGCTGTTTTCTTTGAACACACGGTCCTTTTCTGTACTTGTATCGAACAAGACTGAATTTTGCGTGCCATGTACTGAGACAAATCTTAGCGTTTTCAAACTGTCATTGCAAAATTTACTGTGAGCCATTACCGTCTGCATGAATGTAACCTTTATATTGTTCAGTCAGGTCAGGTCAGGTTTTTGTCCTCCGCCACTGTGTCCAGCTATCGACTTCTCCACGATATCTCTCCAAAGTTCTCTGTCCTTTGCTATTTCTTTCAAAAGTCATTCGGTTTCTTCCGTCAGTTTTTCCATTGAGATTCAGTCCTGTCATGTGCAGATCCTCTTCCGATCCATCCACCCATCGTCTTATCTGTCTTTGTTGTTATTTAAGTCCAAAGTGTCGTGGTTTTGTAGTCTGGTCAAACGAATGGCTTTGAAGTGGAGAAGCACAGCTTTAAGCCCAATCGAACAATGCTCGTCCCAAAGAAGAATATTGAAAATTTGACAAAAAAGGCAAATACTCTTAACATTCTTTTAAGTGCTGAATACTTTATAAAGGCCCAGTGGCGGCTCCAGGATTTGGCAAGTGGGGGGGGGGCGCGTTGGGGTGGCGAATTCTTATCATGGGGCAAACATTTGTTGTTAGGTATGTAGTATTAAGTATAGGGCCCCAACAGGGGGGCCACTGAGGGGCCAGACACTCAATAGGGGGCACAGGCCCCCTGGCCCTTCCTGTGGAGCCGCCACTGCCTAGGCCTAATGAAAATTTCAGCCTTTATGGTCTTCTGAGCGCAAAAGGTGCATCATTTTTGAGGTTTTTAGCACAGAAGAAACCACACTAAGCCACTTTAACATTATTATTATTATTATTATTATTATTATTATTATTATTATTATTATTATTATTATTATTATTAATGATTTTGATTTTGATTTTGTTGCTTTATTCCATTGGCGTAGCCACGGAGGGGGGGGACCGGTCCCCTTTTCGGATTGGGACCGATCGTGAGATTCTTTCCAAACCGGTGAGTAGTGGGGTGGGGGGGAGGTTAGTAGAGGGTGGTGTTAGATTGAGGAGAACGCAACAGACGCCAGACTTTAAAGCGTTTGAGACGGCGACCTTGTTTTTTTAAAATGTCGAAGTGCCCCTCCTATTCTGAAATCCTGGCTACGCCACTGTTTTACTGGACCGTTTGGACGTGATTTTCAGGTGAAATTTTACGAAAATTGCCTGAAACTACCGAGGTCTAAGTTCTCTAAAAATTTTGAAAGGCAAGTAAAGAAATATTTCCGTCCTGTTAAGTTTACATATATATATATATATATATATATATATATATATATATATATATATATATATATACTATATATTGCCTTTATTTCAAATCAGATTGCATCGTGGTTTTCCATCTACTAGAAACAGTTGCATATTTGCTAGAATTTCCTAATAGCACTGAGACGGTTGCACTATTCTAAACTAATCTTAAACCAGGGGCGTCATTTTGGGGGAGACAAGGGGCCCGTGCCCCCACGAGTTTTTAATCCTAAAAGTACTACCATACCCTCATAATATTTGTCCGTGACCAACGAGGGGATGGGCCCAAAACCACTCTGCAAGTCAGAAGTTTTGTATTTGAGAAATTGACGGCATCTACGTACAGTGTAAGACAGTTTTTTTAAATTAACCCCTTAACCGTGTATTTAACTATAACTCAATGTAAAATGGACGGATATATCCGGGATCCCCAGTTAAGGGGTTAATGAAAGCGATGAAAGTTGTACATGTAACTACTTTAGCTGTTTCTTGTGAAATGCGTTTACATGGAGACACAGTATAGAACAGTGGCATTTGTGGGGGGAGGGGGAGGAAAATCCTTGGCACTGCTTACTGACTTCCTCTTCCCCCCACTGGTCTACTCTATAACTTAACGTAGCAAGGGGAAAGTTTCATGCTGTGATTAACTTATCTAACTAATAATAATTAATTCATTTAGCAAAATGAAACCATTACAAATCCCCCACCATGCACTGGTCCGGACTCATATAGGCCCTAATCAAATTCCCGACTCTGTAGTAGAAGTTTTAGGCATATATTCTAGAATAATTCCAGTAATAGGTCTATATTTGATTATTTTCAGTTGTTTATTTTTGCTTAATAGTCTTGTTGGTCGCTGTCAGTTGTATGAGGAACACGATCCATTTCTAGTTCTCCCATTGCCTTCAAATCCGTGGATAACCGATGACATTGAGATGTGGGAAATTGACGGAAACTTGTGAGTTGTTAATGGCAGTTAACAGGAGGCATACTCATTACTCACTGCATGATAGTCTATGGTGCAGTGGCGTAGCCAAGGGCTTTGGTGGCCGACGAAAAAATTTGTATTGCGTATTATTATTATTATTATTATTATTATTATTATTATTATTATTATTATTATTATTATTATTATTATTATTATTATTATTATTATTATTATTATTCTGTGGGTGGGGTTAGGGGCGCCAAAATCGAGTTTAAGGTAGCAAAAAAGAAGCAACAATGAATATAATTGCACATGGGCTGTCCTTGCACTCATATAGGTATATATGTATTAGGTATATTATATTATAGGCCTATAACTAACCTAACCAAGCAAAATAATAAGTGACAATTTTGCTTGTCACGATTTTTGAAAGTTGCGAATGGTTGGTCGTAACCCTCCCTCTCGGAAAATCCTGGCTACGCCACTGCTATGAAACTACTATTTCTAGAAGAATTTTCACCTCCCGTCTACTGATTTGAGACTTGTTGCGTGAATCTGTTGAACAGTTGAGTGAGAGTGACCTGTAAACATTGGCTCGATGTACATGTCCCTTGTGTTAGAAGAAATTCCGTTGTGTTTTCCAGAGTAGAGACTCCAACTGAAAGGCGAGTTAAGAGATGGGCGTTTGGTTTGGGAGAACTGCTGAGCGATCCAGCCGGTCTGCGCGAATTCAAGTTATTCCTAGACAAGGAATTCAGTTCGGAGAATATTTCCTTCTGGCTGTCGGTCGAAACTCTCAAGAAACTGCCAAAGTCCAAAGTGGAACGGAGAGTGCGTGATATATACGAGTGAGAGTGTTTCGAAGTTCATTTTTCTGGGTAAATGAATTAGAGCATTAATTTTGATATAGCCAAGAAACTTTGACGACTCGAGATCTACTGTAGATTGTTTCAAAACAGTTGAATTTTTCACCGCCGATTGTGATGGTTTCGTCCAGGGTGCGATTTGTGACCTGGAGCAGTGGGGGGATATGTCGAGCTTGGGGGGATGTAGTTGCTGGGGAAGTGTAGCAGTTGGGGGATGTAGTGGTGGGGGATGTAGCAGTAGGGAATGCAGTTGGGCAGTGGAGGGGGGATTCCCTCTTCCCCTACAAATCGTGCCCTGTTTTCTTCTACAGAGATTTCTAATATAAGGCTAATAGTTTATTGATTTTAATTTTGGTCGCGGATTAGACCCCTATAGATAAGTAAGTTACTTTTAATATTCTTTGGCATTTTATGATATTTTACTTTGATTAAATTTTATTAGCAGAAATGTTATGAAAAGTGCTGCTCTTTTGCTGTTATGTTTTGCAAGAGAGTTTTTGGCAAAAGGGGCTCCAAAGGAAATCAACATAGACAGCAAAACCATGAACATTACTGTGTGTAACCTGGAGAAGCCCACAAGGTAAGATATGGTCTTGAACAATAATTGGTAAATTCAACGATCAGGGAAAGTGACAAAGCCGGGGGAAGTCCGCCAGGGGGCTGCTGTTAGTTGATGTAGTATGCCAAAATTACCGGGATGGAAATTGAAAAATTCCGGGGGAAGGGCAATTTCCTCCGGAAACGGCCTAGATTACACCCTGGCTTTTGCTGGTCAGCACTCAAGAGGTCGCCATATTTTTTTTACAAGAAAGGCCAATGCTTTTTTAAAATAACACCATTTCAATATACCTACCGCTGGTGAGACTTTAGTTTTCAAAAGATCTGGAAAGCAATCTTCCAAGAAATGTTTTACACAGCCAGAAGCAAATTTAAGATATAAAGAAGACAGATCTCATTCATCCGATGCCCCCCCCCTGGTCTATTGGCATTGGTTTTGATATTGTGCTACATAATTATTAGAAGAGGCCAAATGTATGGACCTAATACGATTGCATTGTAAAATCAATCAATCGATCAAACTTCTATGGCGCCACAATCATAATGCCTATGGCATCAGTTGATGGCACACCAAGGCAAGGTCAGTCCGGAAAGGCCAGTCAGATCAATGGGGGCAATCTTAAGGGGATATTAATCAGTGGCGGCTCCAGGATTTGGCAAGTGGGGGTCGTTCGGGTGGCAGCTTCTAATCATGGGGCCAATCATTTGTTAGGTATGTAGTATTAAGTATAGGCCTAGGGTCCCAACAGGGATTAGACACTCAATAGGGGGCACGGGCCCCCTGTGGAGCCGCCACTGATGTTAATCATGATTTACTGTGAATCTTTAGGTTGACGTTTGATGCAGCACAAAGTCACATATACCTTTTGATGAAGAAAGACAGCTATTCACGTTTCATGCGTTCCAACCACTACAAGGCCATCCTTGCCCTGGCCTACAACCCATCAAAGAGTAAACGGTTGGAATTAATACAGTATATTGAGTTTTCTCAGTTATATTTGAATGAAATGAAATTCTGTGTTTGAAAATGCCAAAATTTGAATATCTTCATTAATAATTATTATTGTTTAATAGGCTACATATGTAATACATATAATACATAATATGAATTTGTACAAGAATTTCAAGAACTTGCACCCCCTGGAAATTTTTTTCATTTATTGCGTTACAAGACCCTGTTTTTCACACACACCCCTGGAAAAATTTCTGCGGACGCCCGTGCATATTTGTACACCACACAAGGTTTTTAAATAATTGAAAAATTCCTGTTTTTCTTTCACTGACAGACATATACTGTAACATTGCGTAGATTTTTCAAGTTTGGAAACAAGAAAAGACAGATTGACAACAGTCCCACCGAAGAGCGAAGGGGAAGCGTCGGCCAGGCAAAGGCTTCGGACGTCGCCGTAACTTCTGCGGCATTCGGCCAGAGTGCCCTACACTCAGCAAGCGCTGGAAATCTCAAAGACCTGGACCGAGATGCTGCAAGGAAGGACGATTCGTTCAGGTGAGTCACTCGACCTGCTTCCACTGTTTTACCTGCAGATGTAATGACATGTTATTCCAATCTAATCTAATCCAGTGGCGGCTCCAGGATTTGGCAAGTGGGGGTGGGGGGAGTGGCCGTTGGGGTGGCAACTTCTAATCATGGGGGCCAACCATTTGTTAGGTATGTAGTATTAAGTATAGGGTCCCAACAGGGGGGGTCACTGGGAGGGGGGCAGGCACTCAATAGGGAGCACGGGCCCCCGGACCCCCCTGTGGAGCCGCCACTGGTCTAATCATGCAATAAAAAACATTATGCATTAGTGAGTTATAGTAGCTCGAGATCAATTTTCTGCTCGTCACACGATAACCGGTTTCATATCTTTGTAGCAATTTTCATTCTTAAGTGTCACTAACAAGAATAATAGCCTTAAGTATGACACAAAAATGTAAAATGTGGAAAATAGTCAGCGTTGCTATTTTAATTTTGATATCTGTTCTTTTTCATCTGCCATTTCCGCGACATTATACGGCATATATTAGCCTATGTACAATGTGTTTGGTATAAACTATTAAAAGATTTTTTGTAATAATATATTTTTATATTTAATATCTAACATATATGCAAGTTCAGAGAATTTGTGATCGGACAAATGACGCAAATCAGACAGACATGGCAACTTAGCAGCAGCCTACTTACAGTATAGGCCTATAGCCTACACTTGCTTGTTATGCCAAAGATAAGGAAGACTGACTACTGTAACTAAACGTTTTCTTTTTGTACAGGCTTGACATGTCTAGTACGAAGCAAGCGAATCAGAAACCCAGTTCATCGACCCAGAAGAACAAGCTTCACGCAAAGTCACAACAGAAGGTTTCATTTGCCGGCCCCACTCAGCCAATATTCAAGCAAAGACAATTAGTTCTCAGTGTTGTTGAAGCAGTCCCCGTTTCCCAAAATGTGATAGCCCCATGGGAAGATGAAATGCCCCAAAACGTCATAACACCGTGGGAGGATAAAAAACCCCAAAACGTCATCACACCATGGGAAGATGAAATACCCCAAAACGTCATTGCACCGTGGGAGGATAAAAAAGCCCAAAACGTCATCACACCATGGGAAGATGAAATACCCCAAAACGTCATCGCACCGTGGGAGGATGGTGCCTCCAGAAATGTCATCGCACCATGGAAAGAGGGTAGTTGCGATTCCATAGATGGCCGGTTATAACAACAATGCAGGGGATTAGCAGCTTTTTACTGCGAATTTTTCGAGTGTTACGGTATTAGCTGCATGCAATGCAAGCAGTCTGAGATTTTGAAACCGGAAACAGCCAAAAACAATTTATTTTAAGATTGATGACAATTATTTATATTTCGATTAACTTGGAGCCGCCAACATCTTGCAAATGAACAGTGTTAGGAATTTCCTTGGAGTCCATCCATAGAGTACGCATGCACTGAGGGGGAGGAGGGTTGGATCAGTGGTATTTCTAGGATTTTGAATGGGGGTCGGGAAAATCTGGGGTGTCGGAATTTTTAAGTCTCTGCCCTAAAAAGGCTGACAAGCAAAAAAGCAACCAAAAAACCCTACAGTCTCAAGATCCTCTGACAAAAAAAGGTCATCCGACAATAAAAGTTGGGGGTGTCCTTCATTTGGGGAAGGGGTGTTTAGAGCTAATTAGTATGCATTTTGTATACATACCATTGTCGCATTACCAAATTTGGGGGGTGTCGACCTCAAATTGGGAGGGGGGTGTTGAGGGGTGTAAAAATATCCCTGGGTTGGATTTAGGAGATTTTGCATACGTACGGTGTGCAAACGGAGGTTGAAAGTATGCCTTTTTTGTATGCGTACTATATGGACGACCCCTTAAAAGACACTGAAGCTCTTTAATCTATCGTAATATTGGTCTGCACCCTTCATTTTTTTTATTTCTACACATTACTATAGTGGCTTGATGGCAGGGATAGTTCTAGGGTTGTGAATTGGGGGGGGGGGGGGTGTGGACCTCAAATTGGGTGGGTGTCCGGAGCTAATTAGTATGCATTTTGTATGCATAATGCATACCATTGTCACATTACCCAAATTTTGGGGGTGTCGACCTCAAATTGGGGGAGGGGTGTAAAACTATCCCTGCTTGATGGTCTTGTGGTTTCGGTTGTTTTTATATTTAAATCTTGAGAATATGATGATATATTTAGAAATAAATTAAACTTCTACAGCATCGATTGTAGTGACTTGTGTCAGCCCAGAGGCAGTGGCGGCTCTAGGAATTGGCAAGTGGGGGGCGGGCGTTGGGGTGGCAACTTCTAATCATGGGAGGGCCCAACCATTTGTTGTTAGGTATGTAGTATTAAGTGTAGGGTCCCAACGGGGGGGGCCAGGAATTCAATATGGGGGCACGGGCCCCCCCGGGTCCTCCCTGTGGAGCCGCCACTGCCCAGAGGGAAAATATATAACAATGGCGATAACAGGTAGACACATTTTATATTAACTAAAAAAATTTTTTTTAAAGAACCACAAGTTTAGCATATTTAAAGCATTGACGTTTTGAGACAGAAAAATAAAAATGCCTCCTTCAAACTTTTAAAACCTCGGTCGAAGGTAATTTGAAACCTGAATTCTTGGTATTTTTTAAATATTTGCAATTTTTATTACAGACCCTATTGTGAACATTACTTTGAAATCAATTCATTAAACAAACCAAAATATTTCAAAACACCAAAACCACGCTCCACTAAATTACGGTAAACCGTAAAACTAAATCGTTCAATACTGGTTACAGAACATTACAAGAAGACTTGCTTACCAACTATACAGCCACATTTACGCTGGCGCAGTAGACGGCAACAGAAATACTGGAATCGATTAAAATGACTGCAAACTTGGTGAGCAAACGCAAAAAAAGTCATAAACAATAGCAAAGACAATAAGATGAAGCATCTCAAAATGGGCAGCCATGGAAAGATTTCGAAAATACGCAAAGTAACCGTACTTCCAGCGTAATTAGCTAAAATGTTAAAAATGTTAAACCGCAAAAAAGAGGAATTCTAAATGTATCAGAGAGAGGGGGGGGACTAAAAATTTTGAGATTTTCAGACGATTATGAACATTAGTTACAGTACTAATACATAATAATAATACAACCATGAAACTTTGGTTAAATACATCAACCTCTATCGGAACGATCAAGGCGACAGCCACTAACAATTTGCGAATTCATCAAAAGCTTCACAACCAGACTAAAAATTCTACGACCGTATTGTCTAGCAGAACAAATGCCAAGTGACAGAAAATCTGCCGCAAATGTGCAATTCTACTCAAAGTGCAAACCTGTAACCACACACGACTGGTATTGAAACACCGCCGCTTTGAGATTTTTTTCGCACGGTTAAAACACAACGCAGAACATCGGATAATAAATAAAAATTCAGTTAAACTGACTACTTCCCACTCGAAACAGCTTCAGTAGGAAAGTAATAAAACAGCAGGTATTCAAGCAATAAGAAAACAAAGTTAAAAGCAGATTGGCTTTAGATATGGCTTTTATTAAGCACTTGAATACAAGACGTATCCATACACAGGCTACCTGGATCACCTTATATACCATAAATAGTATATTTAACACACACACACACACACACACATACATACACACACACACACACATGTCAACCAATGCAATAGGCCTATTAATACAAGATGATTTGACATTCCAAAAGAAATGGCCTAAACAAATGATGTTTCACAACATTAGCAGCAAATTTAAATACAGTAACATACCGTAACTATGGTTACCAAAAAAACACTACAATAGCACAAATGGTCTGCAAAACATGAGAGGAAGCAAGAGAGAGAGAGAGAGAGAGAGAGACAGGAAAGTGTCCAATGCTAAAGAAATTCTACAGAATGCACTGGCAGATGCATTTCAACCAGCCAACACAATAATGAACAAACATACAAAAAATACACAGTTGGCTGGTAACCCATTCAAATAAATTAGATTTTGATTCCTTTTGACGAGAAATTACAGAGAAACAAGGTGTTCGAAACAGCGTGGCGTGTCCGTCCGCCGGCCGTCACCCGCAACATCGTCCGGGCTCACCACCAGATGGCGTGGAACCCCGTCCGGCGGAAAGATGGCGACGGTGCGGATCACTTTTTCGATGGCTTTGAAGACGACCTCTGCACCAGATCGACGTCCTTGGAAGCACTTCCGCGACGGAATATCGGGTTGAGAGAGGCCGCGATCGCCGGCGCGCCGCCGTCCTTGTGCCGGTGGACCGTCATCGACGACATACCGGTCGACCTGATGCCCAGCTCGCCGGCGACGTCGGCCGGATTCGAAGGGTTCGTCGGCGTGCCGCGGTGAAGGCGGGCGCTCACCTGGCGCTCGTGCTCGACCCTCGAGACGGGACGCGGAGATCCGCCTGAAAATTGTGCATCCTGTCGCTTAGGCTTTACAAAGAAATCTTTCTATACATCACCTAGGGTTTACTGGCAGATGAAAGCAGGCAATGACTAATCGACTAGCACTCAGAAAACGGTCAAAAAAGTCCAAGTGCCAGTATGCTAAACGAAAAATTGTACATCATACATTTTTGCCCAAGGGTCCATCCGTATAGTACGTACGCACTGAGAGGGAGGGGTTGGTTTTTGATTTTGTGTATGTATGGCGTGTGCAACGGGGGAATGGGGGTTAAAAACATGCCTTTTCTGCGTACGTACGTACGTACTATATGGATGAGCCCCAAACTGATATCGTGACACACCTTCATTTTAGAATTCCTGCTATGGCCAGGACAGAATCCAGAGCAGATCTACAGGGGGCACATACCTCCAAACCCACCCGCCCGAAGAGGTTGCATGTTAATTTCTCATCAATGAAAAATGCCAAAAAGTTATAAATGGATGAATAATTAATTATCAGCAAACATAATCTTCTCTTCCCCATCCGATAATTGGAGCAACGTACACGGAGAGAAGGGGGAGGAGCGGGGTAAGGCAGAATGGGTGGGGGTTGGGGGTACATAAGACGAACTGCCCTTCTAAACTGAACATCCTGTGCAAACTGTGTACTGCATTGACTAAACTGTGTACGCTGGAGAGAAGTGAAAAACGAAGAAGACAAAGCGCGATGCGTACTGTTTGGAACATGTTCGTTAACGACCCTGGCCCCGGAAATCACCTCTCCGGCCCCGTCGATCCGCAGGCGGCTGCCGCCCATCGCCGCGCCGCCGGCCGACCCGCCGACGAAATCGGAGCACATCGCGGTGCCCGACAGGTCCTGGCTGCGGTCCATTCGCGACGACCCCTGGACTCCTCTCGAGGTCGACGTCACCAGCCGGGGCTGCCTGTGGGGGTGGTGCTGCGGCAGCACGTCGGCGGCACCGGTCACGGCGAGCCCGATCCCCGAGGGAACGCCCTGGAACGTCGTCACGAGATTCAGCGGCGTGGACTCGTCGCGTTTTATGTCGGTCTTCGTGTTGCTCGGCTTCACAAAAACAAGACAGTAAACCCGGTAAATCGTTACGCCGGTACCAGTAAATCGTTACGTCGGTCCGGCAAAGCATTACGCCAGCCCAGTATATCGCCGGTCGGTAGATCATTACAAATCCAGTAAACCGTTACGACGCCTTCGTTTGGCTCGACTCGAAACCACGACTAGTTACCAACGTCGTGGTTTAACATTGGCAGAGGTTGAAAATCTGCTAGGTATTAGGCATTTAAGTGTAAAACAATAAACTACAAAGACCTGAAACGATGAACAGCCTAAAAAACATTTCAAAAGTTCTAGTATTACATGAACAAATCTTATAATGAGTGATTCAATGATTTATGGTGTTGAATACGACAATCGTTCAATTTTCACTGATGGCCAGTTGCAAATTACACCCATGTTCCAATTGGTTTCGGTCTACTGCTGTTTCTACCAGGTACTGCAGCCATACACAATCAATGAAAACTATGAAACAACATTACCATTATTACACAGAATTACACATTTCTGTCAGAATTATGCTACAATTATTTAATTAATTAACAACACATTTTATAAAATAGTACGAATTTTAACTTAAGTTTGAATATCACTTACTATTTTCAACATGTTCCAATCGAATATGTAGTCATATGTAAAACCCTGTCTATGGAATAAATTTCTAAACAGCTGCCTCAGATATGAATAGTCTGGCTTGTCGTCAAATCGTAGAGATCGGCAGAAGTTAAGGTATGTGGAAAATTCCGCTGAAATAAAAGCATCTTTGGTTTCTTAAACATTCAAAATCACCACATGATAATTAATTTTACCCAGAACTCTGTGTAAAGTAAATTTGCATAAAGCGCCCTTGACTTTGATCTAGGTCATGCATATGGCGCTGAATAAATTGTCTAGTATAATAATAATAATAATAATAATAATAATAATAATAATAACTCAAATTTTTTGGTTAAAATTTTTGGGCTTGTAGCAGCTACAGTAAAATTCACGTGAAGTCATATTGCATGATATTAAGTTGAATTGACCTTCATCAGAAGCTCGATAATGTGTTAGAATGCAGACAGAGATCTGAACTGGCATGAAATATTGCAAAATGGCCAGGTTTTTTGCAAAAAAAGACCAGCTCTGCAGTCAAAGCGTTAAATTAACAAGAAACTGCGTCGGATCTTACAAGGAAAACCCTTGCAAAGCTCCTCGATTGGCGTGGACATCTTCTTTTCGCTTATGCGTTCGTACTTTTGCTTTTTCGTTGCTGCCTTCAGGCCCTGCCAAGGCAAACTGCCTCGAAGGAAGTACATGAGAACGTATCCCAAAGATTCCATGTCGTCTCGACGGCTCTGCTCTAAAATTGCAGTGATAACAAATTTAATACATTTCCTCTTTCAAATACTATCTAGCAAAAATGTAACTCTTTAGATAAACAAGAAAATAGTAGAAATCTGACAGTTCTATATTCTTCAAAAGCAGTAACCAATAATGCTAATTGCAACTGAAAAAAAGCATACAAATTCACAAAGAAAAATTCTTCTTAAATTCAACCTAACTAATTTTTATATTTGGGTTTTTTCTAAATAAGTAACGAACAACGCTAAGCCGTCATTTTGCCAGGAGAAGGTAATCACATGTATCAAGAATGCTTAGATCCAGGCTGTCAACGCTGAACAAAAAAACGGTCTTGCAGTTAATGAAATAGAATACCATTAGTTACTATATAGTTACTATACTTACTTACTATTAAACCACCAATTTACTAGAACCAGATTCCAAATTCAGTCCTACGTCAAAGCATACTGAGAATGATCTCGGTATAGCCGTAATATTAAATATTTGTCTCACAAAACACTCGACACTCTTTCTAAACACTGAATTTCCAATCTTCAGACACGTAAAAAAACCGTTACCGATGCCAAGATGAGTGTTGATGCTGGCATAACGAGCCGTCCCCGTCAGATTCTTGTTCTCTTTGTACGGTATGTGCTGGTGCGTTCTCGCGTCCCGGTATTTTTTTGCGAGTCCAAAATCTATGATATAAACCAGGTTGCCTTTCTTGCCGAGACCCATCAGGAAGTTATCGGGCTTGATGTCACGATGTATGAAGTTTTTCGAATGGATGTACTCAGTCCGGCTGATCTAGACGCAAGAACAGAAGATTACAACCATAATGCTAAACCTACAGTCACTATTTATAAACTGAGTTGACATATCATAAATAAATACATAAAAATCAAACTCAGTTATTATCATATTTTAAGGAACTAGACAATACAAACAACTGATTGTGACTTGGGACTGGAGTTGCAATGATATAAGGAAAAGTGATTAAACTCAGACATGGACATGGGTTGGGTACAAAGTTGGGTTTCAGAAAATCCATGTTTATGGAGGATTCTCTGTCAAAAACAAGTCATGGTTTAAGAAATTGTAATGTATTATGTATTATGGTGGGTTGGGTCATGTAACCCTATTGCTTTCGTGGGTTGGTTTAAAACATGGTTTGGGGTTTTAAAAATGGATAAAATTCATACCCTGATTAAACATTGGACTGTGGAAGGACTTTGTAACAGATAATATATATATGCAATAATTATATATATATATAACAAATATATAACACATTTTCTATATAACCCCATATATATACATATATATAATAATTTATAATAATAATTAACTATTGTCTATTTTTCAAAGGCTGTTTTTCAAACTGATTTCAAAAATATGGTCAACTATTTTTGCATATCTATAGCCTTATATATATATATATATATATATATATATATATATAATATATAAAAATACAGTAGAAAAAAGAGATATATATTTATTTCTGACAAAAGAGATGATGTCAGGCTAATAAATAATTACACTGAAATAAGAACTGTACATATTCATAACCCAACAACAAGTGAGGCAATAAACATTAAACCAGAGCTACATAAATGAAAAAAAAAAGAAAACATGCAACATCAATGAGTGCCTGCTTTTTTGGCCACACCGCATACTTACTTAATTTTCAAGATCACTGAAGAACGGATTTAACAAAAATACTGCAAATTTCCACTGTAAGCCTACCATTTGATCGGCCAAGAGCAGCACGGTCTTCAAGCTGAACTTTCGAGAACAGAAGTTGAATAGATCTTCAAGACTCGGCCCAAGAAGTTCCATGACCATGATGTTGTAGTCTCCTTCGGCTCCACACCATTTGATATTAGGAATTCCAACTAATCAATATATGCACATAGACATCTCTTTCTTTAAACAAAATCATGATCTTTTACCAGAATTTCAATAATATTTATATAATATATATATATATATATATATATATATATATATATAATAACACGTGGGGTGATTCCATGAATTCTCAGTTGGAGGGGGATTTTGTGCTCCATTCCCCGTTCTGCCTTGCCCACCCTTTCCATATGAACCGATTAATGCTGTTAAACTTATTGAAAAGGAAGACAAGATGACATTCACTATGATGATTTTAGCCCTTAAAATCATTTGAATCTTTGCTATGATGATAAACTGGCAAAAATCATTCCCCTTTGGGTCCATTTCCGAGGGCAAAGTCATCATTCATCATCATCATGCATTTCTGATAAAAAAGTCATCATCATCATCATTTTGATCATCATCATCATCAGCTCAAAGTCTCTTCAGGAACCGTCAAGATGATTATCATTATTAAATAATAGAGTCCAATGTTTATTCTAGGCCTTCTCTGGGGGGAATTTTCCCCCAAAGTTTTAAAATCCCCAAATTTTTTATATGTTGGCTGGGGGATGGAAATTCCCCCTCCCAAAGTGTGGAGACTCAGACCTTGTCCCCCCCAAACATTTCAAAATCCCCCCCAATGTCAAGGTGGCTAGAATAAACACTGAATAGAGTCACATAATCAAAAGTCAGAGTCTGGAATTTTAAAGAATTGTCACTATTTGCACAGTTAAAACTCTTCGCCATACCTCCGCCTTGCATCATTTTGTAGATTTTGTTTTCGATGTGAAGCTGCGGGTGCCTTGTTTTGACGCATTCGAGTTTGATGGCAACTTCTTCAGCATTTGTTATATCAGTTCCTGGTCGACAGAAAACATCAACATATCACTTTTCGTCCAGCCGAGTTTGCAAAACGTGCCCCATCAGAATTTAAACTGTTTGGGTTTCTACGCCGCAACATTAAATGGACAAAAAACCACAGTAATCAATTACTGATTCCTCTGCTGGTTTTGTACAACATCTCATCTCACAAAATCTGAAGAAGCTGTACAGATTTTCAGCATTTAACCTAATAATTAATTATCAACTTCTATAGCGCCACTTCCTAACGCACAGAAGCATCAATCGGTCAATGGCACACAAAATCACAATCACACAAAATCCAGTTCAGATCAAGGTTATCAGGCTGGACGACAGGACAGTCTATGGTGGATAAGCCAGATCAAATCAGCAGTAGTGTTCAACCATAATATAATATAGATATGGTTTGTCATTCGAGACAGAGTTGACCCCTTAAATGGGCAACTGTTTGTAACTCAATGTAAAATGGATGAGTGTTACTCGGGGCACACAGTTAAGGGGTTAACAGTAAATTCTTAAAAACTGCCACCGCAAATCCGGGATTGGACTTCAGATTCAAAACACATAATCTGTTTACTGTTCACATAAGCATCAAGTTCCAACAGAAAATCAGCATCCAACAAAACTATGTTTAATCTAAAACAGCGCATTAATTTCTGCATATGTGCACAGGTAGGTGCACGCGACTGTAGCACGATATATTTATTAACGGCTACCGAGATAAATGTCTCCAAAAGAGCCACTTCCAATTTTTCTTCCGAGCCGGAACTTATTTCCCACTCGCAGCTCCATCTTCTGTTAACAGAAACAGCCCGGCATTCAAAATAACTAAGTTGTACGCAAGTTTAAGCAATTTTCATAAAATGTCGTATCGTACTTAAGACTAGATCCAACAATAAGATATATTACACGTAATTTCAGAAGCATCACAGGTCCCACTCTAAACTATTACTTAAAATTAGACAGTTAAAGATAATTTAAAGGAAACAACAAATGCATTAATAATGCAGAAACCAAAATACCAAAACCTGACTTTTTGGAGTCAATTAGAATACATGCAATCCAAGCTTGGATCTGCAGGCTATTGAGCTCCATTAAACAGGGCCCTGACACCTTCAATCTCTGGATCTACCTGTGCAGGAAAACTGACCTCGAAAGAAAACGAGGGGGTTATATGGTAATGTGTCCCTGGACGCTGCCAGCAGCTCCCAACAGAGATCAGAATTTATAATCATCATGGAAAATGTCCCCAAAATAAAGGAACTGCCCACAAAAACCAAAATCTCACATTTCCGGCTTGACCTGGCTCTTCTTCGATTTGGATTCTGTGCGCCGTCAGCTGATGCCCGGAGCACTGTGATAATGGCGCCATAGAAGTTTTATAATTAATTGAATTTAGACGACCCCCCCCCAGCCACGGTAAACTCTACACTAACCGCAGCAGCGACGACGACGGTGATCCTTTATCAATTTTAACGATTTAAAATGCTGTTTTCATGAGAATTTATGTAGCGCCTTCAGCTGTTGTTCGGTTCTCGGTCTCTGCTCCTCGTCCTCCTCATCGTTAGCCCGAGTGGAAGAGGGACCGTCGATGGGCGGCGATTGTCATTTCGGCGGTCGGCGGGCGGAGATGATGGAAGAGGTTCAATTAAAACGCGGAGAAACCCTACGACGGGAGACTAACAGGCCGATCGACCGACCGACCAATCGGGGCGACGAGACCGAACCGCGGTACCGAACGACCGAACCGCCGACGAACACGGTCCGGACCCGGCGACGACGACGACGACGACTACGATGGACCTATTATTATGGTGGAATCCATAGAGATCGTCAATAAGACGGCGCTACAAAACTCTTATCTCGGTGGTTTTAGTTCTATGAAACATAGATAAAACGGCTCAAATAAATAAACAAGTAAGTAAAAATCTCGTAAAACTATGTAGCGCCGTATTTAAAATCTTAAAGTACCGTAGCAATAGCCCGGATTAGGCTATTTTGACATTCGAATTGAGCAGCATTGCGCAACTACTAATATTCACAATTTTCACTTAAATTATGTTTGTTGCTGGGTTGCTCAGCAGCCCAGATTCCGTGTTGGTTCTAGTTACGCTACTAGTACTGCGCAGATGCATATATTCCTAGGTGCTGAATCTAACGTAACATAATCTATCGATCAGGGCTGGAAAAATCCGGTTATAAAATTTGGTAAACCCTATAATAGGCCTACATAAAAAGATTGCCGTAAATTTGCTTGAGGTAGGCTAACTAGTACTGATCCGGACAGTTACAGCAGGTAGCTTCAGTAAAGCAGGATGCATTCTAAGAAAGACAACACTTTAATCTACACAGCCTCACGAAGCTGTAAATATATATATAAATAATTATATATAGGGTTTACCAAATGTATGAGAGAGAGAGGGGGAGAGAGAGAGAGTGTGTGTGTTATATAGGTATCTCTGAGTTTTTTCTTGCAGTTCTTGTGTTACATTGACATTGTAATAAGCGTTTCTCTGCTGGAAACTGTGGCGACGATGATTAGAACACTAGCCGGGAGTAGCCGCTGTGTTCCGTTATTATGTTTCCATTGCACATGCAGTGTGACCAGCAGAGCACTGAGTCTTAAATCTGCCGGTTTCAACAGAGAACTGTTGCGTATGACCTCGTTATGTGCATTAATCATCGAGTGGAGCTAGGGTAGGGTGCTCGCTCTTCGGTGGTGGAGAAGAATATTAGTATTATTATTAATTTTATCAAAGGCGATTACGGCTGAGATACAGCTGTTGGAAAGAAGATTCGTCCACTTTGCCACTGCGTGGTAGTCACCGACAGATTCGCAACAGGACGCCATCACTCTGTCTGTCTCTGTCTGTCTCTGTCTGTCTCTGTCTCTCTCTCTCTCTCTGTCTCTCTCTCTATCTATCTATCTATCTATCTCTCTGTCTCTCTCTACCAGAAAACTATAGAGCTGATTGGCCTATTAATCATTTATCCGGTCTACTCAATAACTGAACCTTAATCTATTTGGCTCACGCCAGCAACAACAATACAACAACTACAGCAACAGTAGTAGCAACAACTACTAGTACCACCACCAGCACTACCTCTGCTACTAAGCCTACTACTATTAGGCATACTACCACCACCACCACTACTAGGACCTACTACTGCTACTACTACAGTGCTACTACTACTACTACTACTACTACTACTACTACTACTACTACTACTACTACTACTACTACTACTACTACTACTACTACTACTACTACTACTACTACTACTACTACTACTACTACTACTACTACTACTACTACTACTCATAGGCGGTCATCCGGCACGCGACAGACCTGGTGTTGATGGAAAAACATTTTTTTGGTTGGATTAGTTGGATTGGGTAGGCTTAAGCCTACCCTAGCCTTTAATAAAATCCGCCTATGTCTATACTGTATTTATGTTGGCCTATTTGTTAATCTTTAGTAATGGCTAACAGTGACTGTCATAGCAAGTTCTGTTCTATTAGCGTCGCTGCGACAAGTTTCGATAATAGACATGGGCGTTCGGAGGGGGGTGCAAGGGGGTGCAATTGCACCCCCCTGGGAAAATTGTGGAGTTACGAAAAAGTAAAATTACTTGTTTCTTTCGTCACAAAACCTTGTTTTGCACCCCCTCCCCTGGAAAAAATTTTCATTTCTTTCGTCACAAGACCCTGTTTTGCACCCCCCCTGCAAAATTTCTGCGGACGCCCATGATAAAAGATGGGCGTTTACTATTCCTGGAATCTTTCTTTACAACATCGTATCGGCTGCTGTCTCCCTTCCTATCGTCTGCCACCACCATGCAGGTGATGTGCGTCTGCGTCGTCCATAAATAATCTCCCGGCGAACATGAGTTACATGACAACCGCCATGCTGAGTTTGCGAGAGGATCCATTTGCCCCCTGCAGAGCGCTCCCGCTTACCGTTAGCCACCGACTACTATGCTATCCACCGAGCGCCGCTACCTGTAGCAGCATCCACAGACGATTTACAAAACTGCTTCGTAAGGTAAGCGCTTGGTAAGAGTCGGCCGCCTACTATAAGAACGTTATCTGCAGCGTCGAACGAATCTCACCAGAAGCGACAGAGACTTCCAATACGCAGATAAGGTTAGTATGGATGACTTTCTTGAACTTAACCTATAAGATATGGTTTCAACCAGTGTTTATTCTAGCCACCTTGACATTGGGGGAGGGATTTTGTAATGTTTGGGGCGGTGGGGGGACAAAGTCTGAGTCTCCACACTTTTTGGGGGAAATTTCCATTCTCCAGCCAACATATAAAAATTTGGGGAGGGGGAATTTTAAAACTTGGGGGGATTCCTCCTCCAGAGAGGGCCTAGAATAAATGCTGGTTTCAACGCTCAGAATTAAACTGGTTATCTAGTTATTCAAATCCGTAGAATTTCAGAAGTCAAATATGCACAATTTTCAGCTAATCGGGTCCAGGGTTCAGACCCTGCACGGCTCAAGGATGTGGGTTGTGTTTAATACTGTAGGCCTATATCGATTTTTGAAAATGTTGGCGGTTTTGATATGTTGCTTGCTATATGGCATTATATGGGATTTTACAATTTCTGTGAGGGTTTCTCTACCAAAAATTCGTCATAGGCATAAAATTAATTAATTAATTAATTAATTGGGACCCTTCCTGATAATAATTATTAGTTCCTTGGGGGATCGAAATTTGTGCCCCAAAGGGTGCGTCATTTTTGCAGACGTTAGTTAATACGGGGGAGCGGTGGAGTAGTGGTAGGACTGTTGACACGCAACCGGATGGTAGATGGTTCGAATCTGCGTAACAATCTTGGACAAGTCATAATAATAATAATAATAATAATAATAATAATAATAATAATAATAATAATAATAAATAATACATGGCTCGCAATTAGGTTCTCGTACATTACTGTCTTTACACTTTCTTTACCTTCCACAAAGATCGATTCTATTTGTGAGAGCTGAGAACAGCGTAGAAACTACACTTGTAGACAAAACTCTATCTTTCTGGATAGGTATGCACAGTTGTACGTTACGTTATATCATCCAGAGAACAGCTGAACGCTACAGGGTAAACCATTACTCTGTCTACGTGGACTAATTTATTTGTATTACACAGAACGGTTACTGCATAGGCTGCGTAAGATCAAAGCTATACGCTCAACTAGGGTGCTAATAAAGCTGTAGATAGCTGTTGTTGTTTGTTGTTGTTGTTGTTGTGGGAAAGTAAATTTACTCAGATTTTTGGCCAACTTTAACGAGCTATTTTTATTTTTAACCTCATAAATCGAGCATTTTATGGACATACTTCAAAATCTGCTGTCTGCATGCCCCCTTCCGGGCCCCAACATAGGCCTACACCTGAAAATTTGGAGTCCTCCCGGCTGTGGGGCATTTTTGATCTTTCGGGTTCCTCCCCCAATTTCTCTCGAATTCAGATAGTATTTGGCGCCCATGACAGGGAGGGGCGGAAATTTATATTAGCTGGTTAGCATAGGCTATCTTTAATTGACAAATCCTGAAGTTTTATTGAAACAGTATTAAAACTACAGGTGCACTTTTTGGCTTTGCTGAAGCGAACTGGTTTATGACGTACCCTCAAAGTCATTTTTCTCAGTTTCTTCTCTTTCTACGCTGAGCAGAGAGCAAGTGCACAGGTTTTTGCCCCTTCAAGTGGCGCCCAGGGGGCATCTGCCCTACCTGTCATGCCCTGGGTACGTCACTGTCCAAAGGTGTTCTCAGTGTTGTCTAAAATTTCATTTCAGCATTTCTGAATCGCACCGACGCTGTTTCGCAATGGACCTCCTTAGCAACGTAGACAGTTCGAAGTGGAAAAGCGCACAGCCTGAACAGGTGCAAGGTGGGTTGGTGTGGTTTTCCACCATTCTTCCGTTTAACCAACCCTACGAGCAGTGACGGTTCAACGTGGGGATGAGTGGGGGTGCATCCCCTCACCGGACCTTTTTGCTTGTGAAGCCTATTTTTGGGTAAAAGTCTAGTAAAACTACTGGGGATGGCCTTCTTTTTTGCTTGCCAACCTAACTTTTGGTAAAAAGTGGTCAAATTAGGGATACAATTTCCTTTACTCAGCCTTTATTGGCAAGGTTTATTGTTGATTTTCCCTTATATTTTCACCCCACCCCACCACCACCACCACCAACTTCCTATGAATTCATTCACCACCACCCACCCACCCCCCGCCCACCAAGAAATCCTGGAACCGCCACTGTCTACGGGTTTTGTGACTGGGACTGTCCGTTACAAAATAACTCGTATTCCGAGTTCTAAGCCTAAATAGTCGTATTATGGTTAATTTAACCCCTTAACCGTGTATTTAACTGTAACTCATTGTGAAATGGACGGATATATCCGGGATCCCCAGTTAAGGGTTTAAAGTTTTATAGAGGCTAGATTCATTGCTATTTGTTTTCTTCTCAAATGATCGCCGCAACTTCTAAACATGCATTTTACAGTTGCATGATTGGAATTTGAAACCAACTCACGGCCTCATGTATATACAATAAATTCGGGGTACCGGCGTTAGCCAGGGTTCGAAAATGGGGACACATCGACATTTTCCAGTGAAAAATGGCCGCAAAAACTTGGTAATCGTACATCTATTCTCATCAAATCATTCTGCCTCCCCACCAACCAACCCCCCAATCCCCCACCAGAGAATTTCTCAACGGTTTTTGCGCAAATCTCACGACTGATTCCATCGAGATTTTCGGAGTGGGGTGGGGAGGGTGGGCTGGGGGTGGGCTGGGGGTGGCTATATGTTGAAATCGTTGTAGGTCTTGTGGAGTACACCATCCTGAAGAACAAGCCGCTTCAGCCGGGAAGGTTCGAATTCGCGCTGAAGGAGAACAAGGAAGACGGAAATCTGGTGGTGGGGGTACTCGAGGGCGGCCAGGGCAAGAACAACCCCCTGAAATCGGCGAGAAACGTCGAACTGAGGGTCGTCGACGGTCTGATAGTCGCCGTCAACCTGGACGGAGACTGCATAGAGAAAATCTGAGCTGGAAATCCTGCCGAGTTACGATCGCACGCAGTGGAGGACGCTGCATGTATTCGAATTTCGTATATACAGTAAAACTGCTCTATAGCCTGTGCCTACGTGTTCGCCCGTAGAATGATTCGTTCCGTTGAACACCTGCAGGGCCGCCGAAAGCAATATTACGGCGATTGGGGCCCCTCACGACGGAGGTAGAACGTTTGGTTTTGGTCGCCCGACACCCCACTGGAATTATTTTTAAAAAAACTACTGTGTCTTAATGTACCAGATATTCGCAGAAAATTAATATTGACGCTCAAAAATTTCGAAAGAGAACACCATGTATCATCATATCATCATGTAATCATCATCATCATCATCGTCGTCGTCGTCGTCGTCGTCATCATCATCAATGTGTTTAGTAGGGAATGCTTTTGTTCATTCGATGTTTTAACCGACAGCATTTTTGAACGCCTGAAATTAGGGAATGATAGGGTTTTAATGCAAGCACATTCATTAATTTGCCGAAAATAATGTGTTTGGGGCTTTCAACCCTCCCCCCCCCAACCCAACCCCCAATCAATCGCGGTTGTTCTGATTGCTTTAATCGACTCTGCTAAAGGTAGTTTAATGTATCAAATAATAATAATTCCCCTTTTTCCTAAGGCTGTACGTAAGAGCTCCTAATGTATAATAATAAAAAACCGAAGTTATTTATCATATATTGATTATTATTATTATTATTATTATTATTATTATTATTATTATTATTATTATTATTATTATTATTATTATTGCGATGGTGTTTGATTTATGCAGTTAGGTTTCGTGAGGCTGGCTGTCACTGATTTTAGCTTGATTCGGACAGAATTTCGTCAAATGCACAGTCGAATGGGCGGTCAGACTCCCCCTTAACCGTCTGAACTCAATGGGACGGATATATCCGTCCCTTAATTAAGGGAATGCCAAGACTATAGAAGTGTGCTTTTCCCAAAGTTTGTCGAAGACATGTTTGTTTTTCGCTCGTCTATCACATAATCCCTGATTTCAAGTGATCATCTCTAAACAAATTAATAAATAATAAACTAAGATGGAGCCTACTGAGGTGATTTGTGGTGGTGGTGGTGGGGGTGGTGGCGGGGGTGGGGAGGCAGCGTTGTGACCATTATTCGCGTTTCGTTATAAGAGAGGGAAACCGTCTAGGAGGCGGTCAGCGTCATCGATCATCGGAAGGTTCCGGTGTCTATAGGTCTATACTACGACGGTCGCCACCAAACACGCTCGTAGATCAAGCGGTCGGCGGAGGATGACATCGGGTCTCGGTCGTGACCGTCACTCCGCGCTAAATCGCCTGCGATGGATGGAACACCAATGACGGATGGATGCCGCGGACTTTAAAGCAAGACCGCCTCTCTCTCTCTCTCTCTCTCTCTCTCTCTCTCTCACTCTCACTCTCACCTGTCGAGATATATTGCAAAGGATACCTTTCTGCACGATGCCGAAGCCCCTTCCGAATTTGGCAAAAGAAAGTTGTCGATCGCTTTAACCCCTTAACCGTGTATTTAACTGTAACTCAGTGTAAAATGAATGGATATGTCCGGGATCCCCCAGTTAAGGGGTTAATGTTATTGTGCCTTCTGCCGACGACGACGACGACGACGACGACGACGGAGACCTCTTACAGACCTACCAAGAGGAGGTCCCTTCCTTCTTTTCGACTGCCCGCAGCTTTCAATTATCCTGTAAGGACCCCTATAATTACCCCCCGAGGGACAGGAGGGTGAATATATATATATGAAAGGGGCCCGACACGACTCTATATCGTGTTCTTTTGTAGGCGATTTATCCTAGTTACCGATGCGCTGTTCTCTCTTAATCGTCAACCGGGAGTTGACGACCGACTAAAGACCCATCCATCATTTTCTTGTTCCCTGCATGTGTTTTCAACGCCGCCTTCGATGTAGTGGCAGATTTTTCGAAGAAGCAGTGGGGGTCCGGCAACTTACTCACTCACTCTCGTTCGAAAAATGTTGACCTCCAGTAGAGCGGATTCGGGAAGCGAAAAGCAAAATGTGCGATTTGAATTGGGGGGTGGGGGGGGGGTGGGGGGGGAGTGGAGGCCTCGATCTGTGATATGAGTGATAGGATCATCAAACTCTCACAGCACAGAGAAAAATCGCAGATCGCTTTAAGAATTACTCAAATATGCTACTAGGCGTTAATTAATAACGAGCGCGATTAATTTTTGCAGTTGTTGCCAAATCGTGGACCGACTAATAAAGAAGTAGGCCTATGTTTTACAGTTCTGCCTAAAGAACTAAAACACCATCAGTTAGCGCCCCAATCGGAAAGACACATTGTTGACTGCTGATGGATAGGTGTTCGAATACTTTGATCGTCTTATTGTGCAAAGAAGTGCTAAGAGCAAACCACCTGCTAGTGTTTTACTGAAGTCGTCTGCGTATTTTACTAATGAACGGTTTAAATTACTCTCGCCTTCAATGATGGATAACTAATAATAATAATAATAATAATAATAATAATAATAATAATAATAATAATAATAATAATAATAATAATAATAGTCGTAGTAGTGCAGCTGTAGTAGTAGTAGTAGTAGTAGTAGTAGTAGTAGTAGTAGTAGTAGTAGTGGTAGTAGTAGTAGTAGTAGTAGTAGTAGTAGTAGTAGTAGTAGTAGTAGTAGTAGTAGTAGTAGTAGTAGTGGTAGTAGTAGTAGTAGTAGTAGTAGTAGTAGTAGTAGTAGTAGTGGTGGTGGTGGTCAGTATGGTCTGCCCTTTGTGAGAACACTATGATGATGATGATGATGATGATGATGATGATGATGATGATGATGATGATGATGATGATGATGATGATGATGATGATGATGATGATGATGATGATGATGATGATGATGATGATGATGATGATGATGATGATGATGATGATGATGGTGATGATGATGATGATGATGATGATGATAATAATAATAATAATAATAAAATAATAATAATAATAGCGACGTCTGTTCGCAGTAGTAATGGTACTTTTAATGACCGGTATTGTCGTCGGCGCGTCTCAGGTTAAGTGGCGCAAGCCGCCGGCAAAGTGATCGTTCGTGTCGCTCTACAACAATCTCCTTTAAACCCAGCAGCCAAAGGCCCCCAACAGGGCGACAGAGGGGCGGGGGGGTACGGTCGCGCTGAGACCGACCGCCCAAAAACAGATCACCCATCGCGTCGTCGGTCGAGCCACCATCGGAACCCGGGGTCAACAACAATAGCTGACTATCATCGTCCCCATCCGCACATCCTCTAAGTATCTTGTTGCGATTTCGTCTCACCCCCAAACCAACCCCCTTTCATCCCCCCACCCCCATACCTAACTAACAGTATATCGCAACCATCTGTCTGTCTGTCTGTCCGCCTGTCTGTCTGTTTGTCTGTCTATTTCCTGCGATGATGATGTCTGTCACCCCAATGCTTCATGCCCTTAATTTTATTTGGGGAAATCGTTTGGCACTAACAGTGACGAACTATTTCTTATAATAGCATTACACAGATGATGCCAGTTATGGTCGCCCGATAAGACGCCATCTAAAGGTATCACTAACGAACGCCAATAACAGTCAACGGTTAGATTAGATAGGACAACTTGGCATACTTCAATGCCTACGATTTTACCTATTTCGACGCGTTTTTCGTCACCCAGGGGCTGTCCAGTTCAGAGGTCAGGCTCTGGGTACTCGATTTGGTCGTCGTCGTCATCGTAGTACTTGACTGCAGATCATGTAAGTACTGTAGTTAAGTACTCTAGTACATAGTCTTTCATTTGGAGATATTACGGATAATCTGCCCCAAGTTCTCTTAGAACGTAAATATGGTGGCGTATTTTCTGATATATGTGCGAAATTCTAATAACACGTTTCAAATTTGGAATCACACACAACTCCATGTGTTGACCTTCCAACCGCTTGGACTTGACCAGGAGGAAAACGATTAACCTGACTTGGATACGGGCATGGATTGATTGGCTGTTTGATTGATTTGATTGGTCTCAGTTTATCAGTATCATATGAAAATCGCAAAACAATCAAAGATTGCTAATAAGAGAAATATAGATATATATTTTATAATAGTTAGTTATAATAATTAGATATAATATAGAGCGTATGCAGGGCACAGTTGGAAATCAATGCTATGAAGCAGGGGCGTAGCGACGGGGGGTATATCGGCATATATACCCCCTCAAAAATCAGACTTCCTTAAAATGTTTACTGTGTTTATTAAGATTTTCAAAGTTTTTACAGATTTATGTCCCCTCCCCAATCACATTATACTCCCAACCCTCCCACCCCCAAAAATCGAATTCCTGGCTACGCCCCTGTTAACAAGGAGAGATGCTAATTGGAAGCCAGGAAAGGTAGGCAGTGGGAGAGAATTTATTAATCATGTCCCTTCCAAGAGACCAGAATCTAGCTTATCATAATTAATTAAACTCAACTGCCTATTCCGCACGGATGTAAAAGCCTACTGCGCCTTTCCACTTAATTAACCCCTTAACAGGGGATCCCGGATATATCCGTCCATTTTACATTGAGTTACAGTTAAATACACAGTTAAGAGGTAAAATTAAGGGCGTTAATAAATTCAAAGCCATGATTAGCAAGCACGCTGTCTTATGCGTATTATTATTATTATTATTATTATTATTATTATTATTATTATTATTATTATTATTATTATTATTATTATTATTATTATTATTATTATTATTATTATTATTATACGTCCATTAATATAGGCCTAATCGTTTGAATCCTCTGTGCTTTCTTGGCGGTCTGGAATGACAAAGCGATGAATCTTCTTATAACCCGATGACACTGCTGCTGCTACTGATAGAACAGCCTATATGCATGGGTCCCTTCAAAACTTACCGTCACCAGACCAATGGCGTCTCGGGGCAGTGGCGTAGCCAGGATTTTCCTAACGCTGAGGGGGGTTATGGGTTATGGTTCCCACTATTCCCAACTTCGGGAAAAAATTCTGACAGACAAAAAACGACTATCATCATGCATGATTTCCAAGATTAACAACAAGGAAAAGATCAAGACAAACAAAACAAAGGTCAACTATATATATATATATATATATATATATATATATATATATATATATATATATATATATATATATAGATGAGCGCGTACAAATTTATTGATGCGCAATAAAAATGTTTGGTGGAAGAGCCAAGGAGTTAACCCTCCAAACTCCACCTTGCCTACACTGAGAACAGCCAGGGGTTTAACCCCCAAATCTCCCTTGGCTACGCCACTGTCTCGGGGTACGTATAGGAAGGACTGTGTTTGCCCACCACCACCACCACCACCATCATCATCATCATCATCATCATCATCATCATCGTCATCATCAACCCGCGTCCCACTTGACCCCACTTGCCCCGTGTTTGCCCTTCAGCTTGAGTTTTATTGTCGTTTGACTGCACGCCGGGCATGAGTAACGGTACAGGCATTCGAATCGCCCGGCTATGATTGTTTCACGGCGACTTGTTATTACAGCCAGCCTTCTACAGAGACCCCATCATCATCATCATCATCATCATCATCATCATCATCATCATCATCATCATCATCATCATCATCATCATCATCATCATCATCATCATCAGGTGGACTTAAGGATCTTGTCGCACGAGCCTTTGTAGCCACGCGCCCGGCGCCCAGATCCGAGGAAGACTCGAACCAGGAGCGGCAGTGCTGGCTCGAAAGGACGAAGAAGAAGAAGAAGACAGAAGGGGAGCTGACGACAATGAACATCTGGCAGATTTTTTCTTCACGCCGACGAGAAAACGCCGAAACACGATGGGATATTCTGGGCTGCTGTGACGGTGCCTAAAGTTCAACAGAGAATTGGCCTAATAATTATCCAACGACTGATAATTTAGATGATAATTTATTATCTACACGTCTAAAGGAGCTGGAAAAGACAGTCTGCCGATAATTATCTTACGATACTCACTCACTCACTCACTCACTCACTTCTAATCGAGCCTTGTCTATTGGATAACGTCTAGACAGAAAGGACAGAGTTACCGAGGTTTCTCAACGAGCGAAAGGAACAAACAGTTCTTGTGCTGCTTTTGGGGGTGATAGCTTCGCGTCTGGGAAGGATTTAGGTAAGTGGAGAAAACAACCTCCTATACCCCCACCCCCGCCCCACCCACAAGAGAAGCGATATTTTTAGGCCCCTGCAGCTTTTGCAACTAATGCTGACTACCATTTTTTCTTGTTATGAAAAATTCACCAGAAAGTTTCGCATCTTGGGTATTTCTGACGAGGGAAACGTCATCGCGCCACTTTTGTGCAAATTTTTTTTATCGACAAAACATTTTATAGACGCCAAACCCCCCCCCCAATAATTGTGACTCTCTTGGTTGCAACCTACCATAACCAAATTTGAATAAATCGTTTCGTTATGTTTTCATAATCAGAATATAGATTTTAACTGCTGATATATTTTGCTAGTAGCAAGTTAGCTGCGAGTAAAATTCTTAATCTAACTTTTCGTCTAATCTAACTGTAATTGGCCGAAGTTTATTAACCTAAAGGTTATTCGTCAGGAGAATTACTTCCGGACTCTAATCAGCGTTCTTTCTAAATTTTCTAACCCATGACAAGTTTTCCACCAGCGAGGGTGGGGTGGGGTGGGGTGGGTGTGGCCGTTTACCAGTTACTGGATCAGCCACAAACCGGATGGAAACCCAACTTACGTTTAAACAACAACAACAACAACAACAATAATAATAATAATAATAATAATAATAATAATAATGTAATAACAATAGTAATAATAATAATAATAATGAAATGATGATGATGATGATGATGATGATGATGATGATGATGATGATGATGATGATGATGATGATGATGATGATGATGATGATGATGATGATGATGATGATGATGATGATGATGATGATGATAAATAATAGTATAATATTAACTGGATTGTAAGTGGCTTTTAGTAGGATTTCTTATGTTTTGAAAACCACTTTCGCTCATACATTCCTCTATTCCAACTTCCGTTTCTTCGCTGTTACATCTGTTACTTTTGATTGATTCGACGCAAAATACAACACATACTGCGCCAAACAGCACGCAGATTATATTATTTGTCAGTTTATAATTTTTCTTTTTGCTTTCTCTGCAACCTTAAACCCGATTCTGTCCCCACCTCGGCGCCCGGGCAGTGGACGCCCACAGAAATTTTTTCCAGGGAAGGGCAAAACACAATGGTCACGGTTTATGTTAGGTTTTCAAGATATCCACTTCCACAGTTTTTAGTGTTAAAGTTAAGTTTCTCAATTTCACTTTGTGTATTATTAGTGGTTTTACTGTGAAAATACTAGTTAAAACACAAAATATATAGGCCTATAGTTAGTTACAAAAATAGATTTGCATTTTCCAGAGGAGAAGAGAGAGAGAGAGAGAGAGAGAGAGAGAGAGAGAGAGGCAGACGATGGTGGTTAAGACTGTTCGTCTGGTCTTGGCGACCGTCTATGTCGTCCTGGTGTTCGTCGGGTGCAGCCTCCAGTGCGGACCGGGACGCAGCTACGGGTCGCGCAAGACCCGGAAAACGACGCCGCTCGTCTTCAAACAGCACGTCCCGAACGTCTCGGAGAACACGCTCGGCGCCAGCGGACCGAGCGAAGGACGTATCGCCCGGAAAGATCCGAGGTGCTTCTTCGAAGAATTAAAACAAAACAAAAATCGTCTGCGATTAACCCCTTAACTGGGGATCCCGGATATATCCGTCCATTTTACAATGAGTTACAGTTAAATACACAGTTAAGGGGTTAATCAATAAAAATTATTTGTAAAATTCTTGTGATCAATGTTATTTGATCGAATCTTCGACGATGATTTGGTTGAAAAAGTGGGGGCTCAACCTAAAACATTTCTCCGTCCCTAGTCTAGCTTCTCAAAAACTGTGTGTTTGTGGGGGGGAGGATCGAGCCAAGCATGGGCTTGAGGGTGAAGGGACCAATCTCCCTCAGATTCCGTCGAGAGTCGTGGCGTACCCAGGCAACATGGTTTAAATATTATAGGCCTGTAGTTTTGGTTTTACTTTATAACCTGAGAAGTAAACTTCCGCGGGTTCCCTTCGCGCAGTGGCGTAGCCACGGGGTGTTTGGGGGGTTAAACTCCCCCTTGGGCGGCGAAATTTTTTAAAAAAATGTATTCCCATGCAATTTTTATTTATTTTTTTTTGGCGATTTTTGACTGACTCCCTTCGTTTTCTGTTTTGATTCTCTCCATGATAATTATCGAATCCGATTGAGTGATAGTTTGAAGAGTATTTTGTTAAATTAATTTGACGCTTTTCTTTAGGTTTAAAGATTTGGTCGTCAACAATAACCCGAACATCGTTTACAGAGACGAAGAGGGAACAGGTGTCGACAGAATAATGTCTCAGGTATAGTCTATAGCCATGTCCAGCATGCATATATATGCATATATATATATATATATATATATATATATATATATATATATATATATATATGCTCTGCGAAAAGCGGAATAACGCGGCCTATATTATATTCTCTTCTAATGATCTAATCTAATCTTAAACTTCTATAGCGCCACTTCATAATGGACAGACAGAAGCATCGGTCAATGTCACACCAAATCAAAATCAAAATCATTGAAGATCCCGGTCAAATCCAGGGACAATCCGGATAACCGGATAACACGGATAACCAGGTAACAGTCTGTGGCGGATAAGTCAGGTAAAAAATTGCGTAGCCTATTAGTTTTATTCTAAACAGGTAAGTTACACGCACCATCATGAATAACTTAGTCGTAACTTGACGTCAGCATATATGCAGGAATAATAGGCTATATACATAGGTGCATACAACATTTTATGCAGAACAAGTATACCATCTGTGAAACGCTCTATAGGCCTAATGCCGTACAATGACATTTTCTATATATTCAATCCATTTGGTATAGTAAGATCCAGGTATTTGGTTAGTTTTGCTTAGCCTTGTACTTGGCCTAGTCTAAGTAAATATATCGATAATTGGTCTAATTGCTGGAGCGTGATTCAGTGTTTGACTGTTTGGCATGGAGTGACGACACGTGACCGAAATGCCCGATGAGTAACCGATAAATCAAACAAAATGCAATTAAATGAGGAAATTGTGGGCATATTTAGTATAGCATAGGACGGTTCAAAGGTTTACGGTATTACTGCTATAGCATTACTGGGATGAACATGATAACAAAGGTGATGACGTTGATAATGATGTTGATTATGATGATTATGATGATGATGATGATAATGATTATTATTATTATTATTATTATTATTATTATTATGGTGGTGGTGGTGGTGGTGATGATGATGATGACGAAGATGATGATGATTATGATGATGAAAATGATGGCGGTGGCAATCTTAGTGTGAATCACTCATTCACAGACAGTGGCGTAGCCAGGATTTCCGGAAGTAAGGGGGGTTTGGTTTTGATCATGACCAACTTCGAAAAATCTCGACAAGCAAAAAAGGTAATCGCCTTACATCTTTTTTTCGTCGGCAGCCAAGTGGGGGTTGATTCCCAAAATCGCGTCCGAAAATTTAAAATGTTTGCAAACACATTAAACATGTTTTTCGTCGGCAGCCAAGAGGGGGGGTTAAACCCCAAAGCCCCCCCCTTGGCTACGCCACTGTTCACAGATACCTAAGATATAATTCGAATATCACCAATAGCCAGCCGCCTAACTGAAGACTTCTAAAGCGCCATTCTTCGTTCTTTGTCACGTTCGTGACATTAGCCAATCACTCCAACGCCCCCCCCCCAACAGCATCGTCTGGGGTTGAAGTGCAACTCACCCCGTCGCTCCCGTCAGTCTGTCGCCCCGTCATCCCGCCCGCGTGCCTGTCATGACTCCCCATCCCACGGTCGACGCACACACACACACACACACACAATCGACATTTATTTGACTTATGCGCCGACCCCGGGCGAATAATAATCAGCGCCACAATGGTCTAAGTCAACACGTCGTTTGCCGACGGAGGGCCGCCCTTTTGAAGGGCCACCGCCCCCGAGACGGGAACCCGGACGGGAACCCGACCCAGACTGGGCTAATGGGGGCCCATATCCCTCTCTTGCCCCCTCCTCTCGATTGCTGCTGCTGCTGCTGCCGTCGTTGCTGTCGACGAATCCGTCTCCACTTGGCATCGAAATGTTAATGCTTGGCAAATATTAGCAGAGTAAACGAATCTTTAGAAGCGCGGACGATGGTCTGATATCCATTGTAAACGTTGGCTTAGCGCGCTAAATAATTGGACGTCCAAAGGGGCTCTAGTGACCATTATCAGAAGTGGACGACGACGACGACGACGGCGACTATAGTCGTTGTATTTAATCTGACTTCGTCGTCGTCGTCATCATCATCAACAACAACACACTCATGCGTTTAGCGATGGAGATATAATTATTACGCCAAATAGAAGTCCGCTTGTTTGTTGTGCTCGGCCTATGGTACATGTCTGTCTGTCTGTCTGTCTGTCTGCCTGCCTGTCTGTCTGTCTGTCTGTGTCTGTCTATCTTTTCTGCCCGCCTTCAGTCTCTCTGTTCTCTTTTTGCAATTTCGTCTGCCATCAATAATTGACGGTGATATTTCACGAAGAAGACAGTCTAGACTGATTGATTGGCGGATTGATTGACCGATAAAGGATTGATTGACTGATAACTCAAAATCGGATTGAATACTCTATAAATACAGTGGAAGTTCATTATATAGCGTATTCTCAGTTATAACCTATACTGTGGTCATAACGTACCGCAATCAACGGTCCCGCGTGTGATTCGCTACCGTACTGGGTGGCATTGGACATATGCCCAGGGGTTAAATTGAGCCGGATTTCCGGTATCCGGAACGTCTGGCATGAGATCCGGAACGTACATTTTATTTTCGTTGTTGTGATCTTTTATTGCTTACCTTAACAGTTTGCGTATGCACTGGAAAAGAAAAGAAAACGTGAACGTTCCAACGCTCTAAACGTTCACTTAAAATGAACAAAAGAGTTGTGAAGAAATTTTGTGGCCTGAGGAAAAATAAAGATATTAACCCTTATCTGGGGATCCCGGACAGTGGCGTATTTACCATTGGGCCATTTGGGCCATGCCCCCCTTTGGTCTTGATGTCAAGCAAGCAAAAAAAAAGGTCGTCAACTTTTTTCCAAAGTTGTAACTTGTCAGGTCGAAAGTGTCTGCCCCCTTACTAAAATCCTAAATACGCCACTGATCCCGGATATATCCGTCCATTTTACATTGAGTTACAGTCAAATACACGGTTAAGGGGTTAACGTACTGAATTTTTGCAGACCCGCTAAGTACGTTATAACGAAATTCTGCTGCAGTACCTAATGGTTCGTTGTCATAATTTGGCCATACTAAGACTAGCGTAGTTTGTCTGTCTACATCTTTCTTATTCCGTCTGTTTGTCTGTCTTAGTGGTCGTAGGTCTTTCATCCGCGTTTGACCTTGCATGCTCTGGTTCGGTTTGAATTCGGGCGTTTCATTGGCTGATGCCATTAGCATTAAATAGTGGCGCTATAGAAGTCAGTTTATAGGCCTATATCGATTGACTGACTGGATAAGTTAACTGACCGTATGACCGATTGATTGGCGGATTGATTGACCGATTGATTGGCGGATTGATTGATTGATTGACCGAACTGATTTACAAACTGGTTGATTGGCTGATTGATTGATTGACTGATTGACTGACTGATTGATTGATTGATTGATTGATTGATTGATTGATTGATTGATTGATTGATTGATTGACGCGTGTATCTGTGTTTTATGCGTCTGCGTCCTCGCATGCAGAGATGCAAGGACAAACTGGACGCTTTGGCGATCCTCGTGAAGAACCAGTGGCCGGGGATTCTCCTGCAGGTGACCGAAGCCTGGGACGAGGCAGGGGTCGGCAGGGGGGCGGCGGCGGCGGCGGCGGCTCACACGGCGGCGGTCCGCAGGACTCGCTGCATCAGGAGGGACGGGCGGTCGACATCACGACCAGCGACAGGGACCGGTCGAAGTACGGAATGCTCGCTCGACTGGCGGTCAACGCCGGATTCGATTGGGTCTACTACGAGTCACGTGGTCACATCCACTGCTCCGTTCGATCAGGTACGGTGGTGACGTCACGGTTAATTTAGAGAATTCGAATCTTGGTATGAGTGAGGTCGGCGAGTCGTCACAAAAATTTCTAGGGGATCGCTCCTCGCCACGCACGAAATCCTATAAAGGTTGGGTGCTCCATGTGGTCCCCTTCGAACGTCATGCATGGTCATACGTTATGACGCGCAGATGGCATGTTCTTATGTGTATCAGGGGCGTAGCGAGGGATGGAGGCATATCGGTATATATACACCCCAAAAATCAGACTACCTTAATAATGTTAATGCGTTTTTTAAGATTTTCAAAGTTTTTAAAGATTTATATGCTCCGCCCTCCAATCACATTACACCCCCTTCATCGAATTCCTGGCTACGCCCATGATGTGTATGTGTATATGTGTGTGTTGCTGTTCAGACTCTTCGATTGCCGTCCAGATGGGCGGCTGCTTCTCTTCGCGGTCGACCGTCCAGCGCGAAGGCGGAACGCGGGTCCCGATGTCGCGGCTGGCCGTCGGCGACCGCGTTCTGTCCGTCGACCCGTCGTCGGGCGCCTTCCGCTACGCGCCGGTCGTCGGGTTCCTCCATCGCAGTCCGAACGAGACGGCGACCGTCTGGGCCGTGGAAACGGAGGACGGGCAGACGGTGACCCTGACCGCCGATCACCTGATCTTCGCCGGGTCGGCGTCGGAGGCGGAGGCGGAGACCGGATCGCCGCCGCCGCCGCAGTTCGCCGACTCCAGGGCGTCGTTCGCCGCGACGCTCCGGCCGAACGGCTCCTTCGTGTTCGTCAGGCGGAAGAAGGAGAAGGAGGAGGAGAAGGTGGAGGAGGAGGGGGGCAGACGACGATGACGACCACCGACGATCCCCGGTACCGTCCCGGGTCGTGAGGGTGACCCGCGGGGGGCGGTCCGCCGGACTGTTCGCCCCGCTGACCGGAACCGGAACCATCGTCGTCGACGACGTCGTCGCTTCCTGTTACGCGCTCGTCGACAGTCACGTGACGGCGCATCACGTGGTCGCTCCGCTGAGACTTCGGTACTACGTCGGCGAGCTGCTGGACCGACTCTACTACTTCCGTTGGACGACGATGTTCGCGGCGACGGCGACGGCGGCGACGACCTCTGACCCCGACGCCGCGACCTCTGGCGACCCCGTCGACGAGGGCGTACACTGGTACGCGAGGTTCTTGTACGCCATCGGAAGCAGGGTCGTTCCGTCCTACTTCTTCCGTTTTCGAAGGAATTGTCGATGGAGGAGAATTTACCGTCGGAAAGTCTGTAGAGGAGAAACGAAGGCCATGTGGGAGAGAGGAGGGTGGTGGTGGTGGGGAGGGGGAGGGGGAGAGAGACTAAGAACTACATTCCTGGACGGTTTCTTGACATTCCATCTCGTAGTCACGTTAGCGTGCTTCGTTTCGGTAGAAATTCTGAGTTAATTTATTGGGTACCTACTGTATACACTCCGTGTACTTTGACACGTAGCATGCAGCGCTGTTGATAATAATATTAAGAGACGCAGAATAATAATGATAATAATTATTATTATTTCTAAAAGCGGATTCTCGATAGATGAACGAAATTTCCACGTGAGAATTTGTTTCTTCGAACGGCGTCAAATTTTTTGATCCACCCGCTGACAAAGAAGCACAATCGTCAGGTTCCCGGAAGATGACCAAAGCCATTCCGCCAAGGAACTAACTACCTGTGCATTAACGCGTTCCACACTTGAAATAGGAATCCCACTGAAGGATAACCTGGATTATTGAAACTCCCGCCTCAAACTTTTAACCATAATATACTCTCGGCGTTAGCAACAGCAGTGGCGGCTCCACATGCATGGGGCCCGTGCCCCCTATTGAATGTCTGACCCCACAGTGCCCCCTTGTTGTGACCAGGAAATGTTGGCATACTGCATCAACTAACAGCAGCCCCCTAGCGGAAATCATCCTGGTTTTGTCAGTTTTTTCCCACTTTGTCAGTTCCCCGGAGTCCAGGAGTCTAGATTAAACACTGGTTGGGACCCTATACTACTTACTACTACATACCTATCAACTAATGGCTGGTTCCCGTGCTTAGAAGTTGCCACCTCAACGCCCCCCTCCCCACTTGCCAAATCCTGGAGCCGCCACTGAGTAGCAGACATATTCAAAGCATCTTCCACTATACAGCGTCTAAACACATTCATTCCATTCTGATAAAAGTGCAGCAGAATATTCGAAGATGTATATATACATATATAGTTGAAAAGTTCGGTAGACTATTGCAACTGCTGTAGGCCTACAAGTGTAATAAGAACAGTTGTTGTTGCAGGGTGGCCATCGTTTGAATCAATTCACAAACATCTAGAAAATTAGCCAGAGTTGTTGTAACCGTCCGCAAACCGTGGAATCAGTTTCTACGATGAATTTTGTTAAATTTCGCATTGATCACAATAATTTTATTTCGCATTGAAAGACATGTTAACGTCGTTTACTGTACTTGACAAATCAATTATTTCTTCGAGATGTGCTTCAGTGATACGCATTCGAAATGCGAGTTTTGTTTCAAAGGACATGCGATTCGTAGCGGCCACGAACTTTGATTCGCTTCGTACAGTACTAGAAAAGTACTCGCGGACACAGATACTGTATATACTTGCTCTCGGTGTCCGACATATTAAGTAGCATACTCTATAGAATTTACTTAGAAGAAGGACAAGTACTGTAGTTCCAGTCAAAACC
>CM030851.1:12798827-12823803 GCA_018105865.1 Metaphire vulgaris
ACTCAACATACACTGTAGGCTCTATATATTGACTTTGGCTATATATAGGACCACACATGGATCGCGAGATTTGCATCTGCGTGGGCGGACGAGGCTTAACGTATTTCTGTATCGAACCCATTGAACGCAGGGGAGGGGGGCGGGGAAGGCGAGGAGTGGGGGATGATGGGGCGACTGTTTTTTTCTTTGTTCCTCGCGCCATCGTTCCAATTTGCCTTGGTCGTATCTGGGATCTTCGGTTTCTGTGTGTGTGTGTCTCTCTCTCTCCTCTCCCTCTCACGAAGAACTCCGCGGCCCCCGAAGGACTGGGGACTCATCCGCGGGGGCAAGTAGTCGGTTGGGGTGCGGGGTGGAGGGGTTGGGAGTGTCTGTCTTGTGGGCGTTCACTCGTCTGTAAACGAGAGAGAGGGGGGAAGATGGAGAGGGAGATGGGGTGGAAGGACAATTCCCAAAACTCCTCCTCTGTTATTAGGCATTTGCTACAACGGTTCTAGCCCCATGAAGGAAAGACCCAAAACGCAGAGAGAGAGAGAGAGAGAGAGAGAAGAAATAAAGAGAGACAGACAGAGAGAGAGACAGGCAGAGACAGAGGGACGGAGAGAGGGAAGAGGAGAAAGATATATTAATGCCCTGTATGACCGAGTATCGTTGGTCATTTTCCCTATAGCATGACGTCGAGAAAACGTCTCCTGAGATATTGCTGCTAGCAGCAGCAGCAGCAGCAGCAGCAGCAGCAGCAGCAGCAGCAGCAGCAGCAGCAGCAGCAGCAGCAGCAGCAGCAGTCAATCAGAAGAGTACGAGCTGTCTTGGACAACAATTGTCTCCTCCAGTTGTGTCTTGCCGTTTGGTCCCTTTCTCTGTATAACCCTGACGTCTGACGTCTTTTCTCAGATAACTCATCATAACCTCTCCGTCTCCGTCTCTCTGTCCCAATCACGGACTATTTCTAAATTCGTTCTTAAATGTGATTTCTGATTTTTCATGATTCGTAAATCCCAATCGCTTTCAAAAGCAGCTTTTAAAATATCTTAATCAGGGGCAGCACATAATAATAATAATAATAATAATGCAGGAGGCTAAGTCCACTGATGTAACCATTCGCATTCAATAACCTAGTTTATCTAGATAGCCTTTGAATCCGTTCACTGTTTCAACTGTCAATTGTCCATTTGTCCACAACCCTTGCACTAAAAAAAGTTTTTCTTTCTTGGACCAACCCTCTGCTTAAACATTTTGCACTTGTGGCAGTTGCTATAGTGTGCCAATGTAAAGAATCGATCATATGGCACATCTACTTTCCCAGTCATTATTTTGTATGTTTCTATCAAATCCCCTCTTTCTCCCTTTCTAATGTTGTCAGTCCACAATATTGAAGTCTTTTCGTAGCTTAAATTATGGCACCCATTGACCATCTTTGCTCTCAGAAGTTCTAAAGAATGGATTCACAGTATTCAGATGAGGCCTTACTAATGACTTATAAAGTTTAATGATTATCTCTTTGTCACGACTCACAATTGTCCTTTTCACCATTCCCAACATTTGTGCCTCCATGCATTGGTGAGATGGATTCATACACTTATCCCCAAGTCTCTTTCTTTTTCTGTTGTCATCAGAACCTTCCCTCCTAAAGAATATTCATTACCATTATTAGACTTCCCAACATGCATTACAGAACATTTATCAATATTGAAAAGCATCTGCCAGTCCACAGACCACTGAAACAATTTCCTTAGTTCTTAAAGTCTATATTTCTGCATAATTTCATGATTTTTAATCATGATAATGGCGTAACTCCACTGATAACTCCAAATTGCCAACCTTCTGTCTTCTTCCCTTCAAAATTTTCAATCCATCTGAGAATATTGCAGCTTTTAAATATCTTAATCAAAAGGGGCAAAATCTAAATATATTATGTCTAGCGTCTAGATTATCAAAAACCTCCTCCAGAAAGTCCAACAGGTTGGTCAGGCATGAACGCCCCTTTGTAAATCCATGCTGACTATCTTTAACAATTTTATGCCTAGTCAAATGTTCCAAAAATGCTTTCTTTCAGTATTTTTTCCATAACCTTTACCGATTACAGATGTTAGGCTCACTGGTTTAACTTGATTTAACAGTGGGCTGGGGGCATATCGGTATATATACCTCCCCCCAAAAAAAAATCAGTCTACCTTAAAGGTTTTAACGTGATTTACATGTGGTTATATGTGGTTTATATCATTATATGGTTTATGCGGTTTATAGTCAAGATTTATACCCACCCAAAATATTTACACGTTCCCAAATCAAATTCCTGGCTACGCCCCTGATCTTAATTCCCGCAAAGTTCGGTTCTGGGGAACAGGAAATCTGACATTAATGGTCATAGACACCAGTGGCGGATCCAGGGTTCGGAATAGAGGGGGATGGCACAGCAACGTTTTCGGGTAAAGTCTCCGACGAGCAAATAAGTACATTCTCTTCGATCGTGCCACCTACCACACCCCTCCACAACATTTCTCAACGGGTCTGCGCAATTTCAGCGCAAATCTCACGACCGGTCCCAGCCAGAACAGGGGGCACGCCCCCTCCCCCCCCGCGGCCGCAGCAATGCTATGGCGTAGCCAGGTAGTGCAGGAAATTTTCAGAAAACTCGCGCCATTTTTGTTTTCTGATATTCATTAATGCAATAAATTAAAACTAAAAATACAAATTTAAGAGACGGCTTTTTTGCTCGATGGCGGGGGTACCTTTAGATGTGATTTGCAGAAAAAAACTCTAAAGTTCGCGCCTTTTTAAACATGCTCGCCGCTCCCCCCACCCCCAGGCGCTAAAACCCGGCTACGCCACAGCGCCAATGATGGTCGTAAAACAACAAAAACAATAGCCCTATGGTTGTGCTTTTGACAACGCTATAACTGAACCACCCAGTGGCGTCGCCAGGAATTTTTGGTTGGGGGAGGGGGCAAAAGGGGCTAGCGTGTCAGATTCCTTACCCACCCCTTACCTCCTCCCCTCCACAGAAAACTTTCTCACCGGATTTGCGCGAATCTGGTAGGTGGTCTGTGGCAGGTCGGGGGCAGTTGCCCACCGTGGCGACGCTAATGTAACCACCTATACCGCATATCATACTATTCTTTACCATGTCATTTCACATATGGCTCAGTTGGCAAAATGGGAAAGGGGAGGGGGGATCGAACCGTTCTTTCATTAAGAATTTAGCCAAATTAACGGAACACTTTCCCCTGGCGACTATTCAGGAAATCACTCCGTCATTTTGACAGGGAAAGCAACTCTAAAATGTTGTTAAATGACAGAGTGACGCACATACATGTAACTAAAAATAATAAAATACCCTCCACACCTATCTGCAAATATGATGTTAAGTATGTGCATACATGATATCTGGGTTCTAATGGTGCTGGTTCCATAGATAGTTTTTGGCATTTAATTTCAAGCGTTCAAAATACTTTTAACGCGACTCACACAACTTGCAAGAAAGTAAAAAAAAACTAAAGATATTCTCTATATTTACACAAGCACAAACAAACACACACACAGAGTATTTAATATGTTTTCAAAAAACACACTAAATATATCAATGTAAAAACAAGTATTATGTAATTTCAATGTACACAAAATGTACAAATTCTTGTATTGTCAGTTCGCACAAGAGACCTGTGCAGGTAAGGCATTTTAGGCATTCACCTGTTGGCTCATTGATATATATATATATATATATATATATATATATATATATATATATATATATTATATATATATAAAATTATATATATATTCGTTCACCTGTATTTGCAATGACCATTGCTCTAAAGTAACGCTCAATGAAAAAATTAGTTAACTTCAACCTGTAACAAAGGTAACAAGGCAAGCCACTAAAAGTAAAACATTACAGGAAATAAGATAATATCGCAACCACTTAAATGTAATATATTCTAGCATCTCAAAGACTGAAGGTTTAAAAATAACAGCAGGCCACTTTACAATTTTGTTGCGAACCTCAATTTCAAATTCTTAACTCAAATCTATACTCCGCCTACTGCGTGCTCGGGATTACATTTAAAGTGGCGCTCGAGCTCGCTCCGGTACCGGAACTTTCTGTCGCAGCCGACGCAGAGATGCTTGAGCGACGCCTCGCGCTCGGCGCTCGTCTGAAACGAATGCTTGTTGCGGACGTGGTTGTGGAGCGAGCTATGGTGCGCAAAGCAGTCACCGCAGAAATTGCAGATGTGCGGCTTCTTGCCAAAGTGGCTGTTCAGATGCTCGTACAGGCTGTTGCGCACCTTGAACGTATTGCAGCAGAACTTACAACGGTACCGGTAGACGCCGTTCTCCGTTTCGATGTATATCTCGTCGAAATACTTTGCAATCAGCTGAGCGTACTTTAGAGTGTCCGACGTACAGTCCGTCTTCTGGAAGCCGATGCCGGCCGCGGCCATGACGGAACCCAATCCGTCCTCTCGAAGTCCGCCCTCAAAACCCGAATTTTCCAGGAGCGATATTCCCTCTTGAATACTCTCGTATTCTCTGCGCTCGAATGCCTCCAACAGCACAGACGAGTCGAGCTGGACGGCGTTGTTAACTTCGTCGGGATACTCGAGCTTGATCTTCTTCCGGCTCTCGACGCCGCCGGCCGCAAAACCGTCCACCTCAGGCGGGATGAAATTCTGACGCCGAGATATTCTCCGCCTCATCGGCCGCAGGCTCATGCCGGGGCTGGCGCCGTTCGTCGCGACGACGTCCGCCGCGTCCTGCTCCATCCGATCTTCGGGAAACTTCACGTCCTTGTGCCGCCACGTGTAGTGCTGCTTCATCGACTGGTAGTTCATCAGCTTCTCCTGGCAGATGCCGCACTGGAAGTCCGCCGGCATCTGGTCGTCGTGGCGCTTCTTGACGTGGGCGCAGAGACTGGCCAGGTGGGTAAACGAGTCGCCGCAGTGCTTGCACACGTTCGGCCGCTTCCCGAGGTGCTTGTTGATGTGCTCCTTCAGGGTGTGCTTGAAGCCGTACGACTTCATGCAGTACGGACACCGGAACTTTCCATCCTCCGACCGCTCCAGCTGCTGCTGCTGCACCCGATCGTCGCGGCAGCCGGCCGGCGGGATGCAGCATGACATGAAGCCGTCCGGTTCCCGAGCGGACCCCTGGCAGGAGAAAGACGACGATTGTCCCGCGCACGGAGCTGCATTCTCCGCGTCCGACGGCTTAGGCACCTGGGAGTATTCAGACATAATATTTACGAGCTGTTCCGCCACTTCTAATCCGATATGCATCGCAGCATCGTCCATGTGGTTAGACTCGAGACCCGATGCCTGAGGATTACCGGGAGGACCGGACGACCTGGCTGCGGTGACGACGTCCTCCCTCGGGTCGTCGTCGTCATCCTCCTCGCGGCTGTCGTTGCTGCGCAGCTCCTCGTCGGGATTGGCCAGCGAGTTGAACTCCCCGCTTCTGTAGGTCACGGTGCTGTCGTCTTCGGCCGCTGCCGTTCGGTCTTCCTCTCCGGCGTCTCCCTCGGAGAACTTCTCCCCGACCTGCTCGGTTATCTGAGCGATGACGACCGAAGACCGGTCGGAAACTATGCAGATGGTGCCTTCGATCCGCAGCTCGTCGACGTAGAAAGACTCTCGACGACACAGTTCGATGATTGCGTCCGTCAAGAGCGACCGCAAGTGCTGCTGTTGTTTGTACGTCATCTCTGTTCAACTGGAAAAAACGACCAACCTAACCGACCATTGTTTACGTACAGTTTGCCTATTCCGAAACTCTATCTTTTAGTCTGTGTGGGTGTTTGTGCGGATGTGAGTGTGTAGGCGTGATTGTGTGCGCGTGTGGGTGCGTGTACATAAGTCGTTAGCACCACGTACTAGAAATTTAGAGTTAAAAGATATTAAAATATCAGTTAAACATCATCATAAATGCTGTTATTAATTTAATTTAATTAATTATTATCTTCGAAAAGACAGATCCCTTTCCCTGTGTTCATTTAAATTACCTTTGACAAATAAGAAAACTAAGCGAAAAATCTCCATTCGGGAAACAACTGTCACGAGAGGAAAACGAGATCACCACCTGCAGAAATCGTCAATACGCATATAGCGCCTTTTTTATTTTCACTTATTTTCACTTCATTTCAACCAATAAATCAGTCGATAGCGCACAAATCCTATCCGAATGGCAGCTAGGTTAAGCCAAAATGGTCAGTCCGATTGGTTGGGGAAACCTGAGGGAGATGGGTCAAGCTGATCTATAGAATAAAATGACCTTTCTCTAAATAGCTTGTCTCTTTACATTAAAATTGATAAAGATTCATAGATTTCTTTCTACTACTACTTGCAAGTTTTGAAACTATTGTTATTGAAGTACATTAATTGACGAATAGATTTATTTATGTCCCTATCTTAGCCTGCTTAAAATAAAAATATTGCTTTCATAAGATAGCGCTATATAAATACTTAGTTTTGTTGTAAAGTCTACGATGTTGAATGCGGAAAGTTTAAATGTCGCATGTATTTAAAATAATATTAATTTTAAAGACAGTACTTAATAATTTTGAAAAATATCTGTATGTAATTTTTAAAAAATGAAATCGACAAAAGAATTAGCAAGGTAAGATATTTATAATAATATAATACCAATGTTTAAAGTGGTTCAATAGGGACTGCATTGTGTGAGAACCACTGTTTGTTTACTAATTAAAGTTGGGCACTGTAATTTATACAATTATCAGTTTTCATCAGTCACTGTAAAGCACCCTAACACAAAATTAACCATTTTCAAAATTTACGGTTCTCGACATTGTCAACATATTCAACCTCTTTTGGAAAATTCATCGATGAATTCAGTACATTCCTAAGTTTGGCAGCAACAACGCCACATGAATTCTTGATAACTGGAGATTTCAACATACATGATAATAAAAACAACAATGACCCGAATTCTACTTTTTAAAAATTTATATTGCGGTTTTTATTGGGTGTGATGACCGGCGGTCATAACTGGGGCGGTCATAACGGGGTGGTCATAGCTGGGGCGGTCATAGCTAGCTGGGGTGGCTACAATGTGATACCATAAACTCACACAACCGTCTCTGTTTGCGTTGAAATGTTGCAGAGAGTTAGGGATTATTCGAAAAAGGATTCTAAACAAGTCATCCGCTGCAGAAGAGGATCGAAAAAGAGCCAAAAAGTCATGTAGGTATTTGAATGCAATTGTCCTCTTATCCTCTGCTGGATTCCCGCCAGCTAACAAATAGGGCCACCTCTCTGCAGATAATTATTGAAGCGTTTTTAAAATTTATATCATTATTTCATTACATAAGTGTTTTTGTAATTTAATTTAACGTCGAATGACAATTTTTGATTTGGTCTATGAGAACAAATCTGTTACTTACTTCTTATTTTAGGTCAGGTTTTCAGCTACCTGATTATACTTGATTTTGAGTCTACTTGCTGGCAGGGAGAAAAAAATCGAGCACAAGAAATCAGTGAGATCCCTAGTTTCACGATCTTGTTTATGATATTGAGATTGATGTGTTTTTACAGATGAATATGAAATGTGAATTTGATGTATGATTGTTTCATCCTATGTCAAGCTACAATCACACAACTTTGAGCTTTGCATTGTTAAAAAATTGACAATTTTAGTACGTTGAAAGAGTTGTGAGATTTAAACCTTGAGGAAATTATTTGTTTTGGCAAATGATCAGGTGTAAATTTAGGCACTTGAGTCACGCAAAGTGAAAACTTTGAAGGCAACAGCAATTTACAGAGAATTACACATTTGTCAGTTTTCTCGTTTTATTGTTTAGTTGAGTTTCCCGCGGTCCTTCTGAATATGGAAACCGGTGTTATCGAGAGCGAGTTTCGTCGCTATGTTCTACCTCAGGAAAACCCGATTCTCAGTGAATTTTGTCAGCAGTTGACTGGCATTACTCAGGTAGGGTTCGTGGTAACTTCTCATTCAGGGGCGGCGCTGGGGGTGAGTGGGTACGTGGGTCCGGACCCACCCAGCCTCGGACAGGGGCACCCGAGCAAATCGTGCAAATCCTCAGAGAATTTTGATTTTTTGTGGGGGAAGGAGTAGTCTGAGTCGGGTCCTGGTTGTGTATATTGCATTGGACCCATCCAGCTAACAAAACCCAGCGCCGCCCCTGTACTCATTCTGACGCAACATTGAAGACTCTATTCTGAGAGTTCATTATTATTATTATTATTATTATTATTATTATTATTATTATTGTTATTGTTATTATTAGACAATTTCTATAGCACAGTAGCAAGGCTGATGCATACAACAAGAGCGCTTAAAGCGCTTCATTCATAGCATTCTTTTCAGTGGTACAGTTGAGTAGTGGTAGGATCTTCGTCATCATCATCATCATCATCATCATCATCATCATCATCATCATCATCATCATCATCATCATCATCATCATCATCATCATTCCTACAAGAGTACAACATTTGCATATGATAGCTGGGTCATTCCATGTCAACTCAACCAAAACGGGAATTTGTCCCCACCTTACCATCTCAGAATTCCATGAAATTTTCACCATATGTTTATATATCTATTTGATGGGAAAATACCAATTTTTACTGAAATATTCACTGTAGTTTGAAAGTTATGTGCCCTTTTGTAATAGGCCCGCAGAACGTCATATCGCGAATCTGACTGCAAGTGATGTTTACATGCTAATAATATTTGAACTATGAGGGCTAGGAGGCTGAAATTTGTTGTGTTTGTACAGTTTTTCATGCTGATTATCAGCATATAATAATGTCACACATAGTGCATCAAATTTTTTAGTTAGAAAGTGTCAAAGATGGCTTTTCAGATCGAAATTTAGAAAAATCTGCCATTTTGAAGCTTTATAACTCCAAAAGTATTTTGTATTTTGTTTTGATATAAACAATGTTTATTCTACATATTACAGTTATTTCACATACAAATTTGTAACTGTCTATTCCTTTAAATGCATTGTATACTGACTTCCAAAGATGGTGCAGTTCGACAACGGTCTCCACTTCGGGACCACAGTGTGCAAAAAGTGTTAAATATTTTTCTAATTTTTTTGTGATTTTGCATAGATCACATATCAAATAATAACTGATAAAAAATTGTGATGGCCTTTTTGGTTTTAAGAACTTTATTAAGTGTCGAAAATATTCGTTTTTCCTACTACTGCAGTGCACTGACACGAGATATAGGCCTAATATTTTTGTGGTCTATAGAACTTGTCATACAAGAAACCAGCTCTCTTAAACCCTTTCTTATCTCTCGTTCGATTTTTTAGACATTTAACAAAGAACAGATTGCTGAAAGACTTTGTAGGCCTATAGTGTCGTTTTCAAATGGATCACCATTTCTCGGGCATTTCAATGCTCTAGAATAAAATTGAGGCAGAATATATTGACAATTTAGTACGGTTTGACTCAGCTAAGCTGGGGATACACGAAAATGTGGTTTTAATTTGTTTCATCACTCTTCTGACTTTTGCATATCAGCCTACTGTAGAACTAATATATGCATTGTCCAATGACAAACAGGTTATCAATTATATAATATTTTTGTGGTCTATAGAACTTGTCATACAAGAAACCAGCTCTCTTAAAGCCCTTCTTACCTCTCGTTCAAATTTTTAGACATTTGACAGAGAACAGATTTCTGAAAGACTTTGTATAGTGTTGTTTCATTTTCACCATTTTTCGGCATTTCAAAGCACTAGAATAAAATTGAGACAGAATATATTGACAATTCTAGTACGGTTTGACTCAGCTAAGCTGGGGATACACGAAAATGTGGTTTTAATTTGTTTCATCACTCTTCTGACTTTTGCATATCAGCCTACTGTAGCACTAATATATGCATTGTCCAATGACAAACAGGTTATCAATTATATAATATTTTTGTGGTCTATAGAACTTGTCATACAAGAAACCAGCTCTCTTAAAGCCCTTCTTATCTCTCGTTCAAATTTTTAGACATTTGACAGAGAACAGATTTCTGAAAGACTTTGTATAGTGTTGTTTCATTTTCGTGGCATTTCAAAAGCACTAGAATAAAATTGAGACAGAATATATTGACAATTCTAGTACGGTTTGACTCAGCTAAGCTGGGGATACACGAAAATGTGGTTTTAATTTGTTTCATCACTCTTCTGACTTTTGCATAGCAGCCCACTGTAGCACTAATATATGCATTGTCCAATGTCAAAGAGGACATTAATTATATAATATTTTTGTGGTCTATAGAACTTGTCATACAAGAAACCAGCTCTCTTAAACCCCTTCTTATCTCTTGTTCGATTTTTTAGACATTTAACAAAGAACAGATTGCTGAAAGACTTTGTAGGCCTATAGTGTCGTTTCAAATGGATCACCATTTCTCGGGGCATTTCGAATGCTCTAGAAAAAAATTGAGGCAGAATATATTGACAATTCTAGTACGGTTTGACTCAGCTAAGCTGGGGATACACGAAAAATGTGGTTTTAATTTGTTTCATCACTCTTCTGACTTTTGCATATCAGCCTACTGTAGCACTAATATATGCAATGTCCAATGTCAAAGAGGACATTAATTATATAATATTTTTGTGGTCTATAGAACTTGTCATACAAGAAACCAGCTCTCTTAAACCCCTTCTTATCTCTCGCTCCAATTTTTTAGACATTTGACAGAGAACAGATTTCTGAAAGACTTTGTAGGCCTAGTGTTGTTTCAAATGGATCACCATTTTTCGGGGCAAATGCTCTAGAAAAAAATTGAGACAGAATATATTGACAATTCTAGTACGGTTTGACTCAGCTAAGCTGGGGATACACGAAAAAAATGTGGTTTTAATTTGTTTCATCACTCTTCTGACTTTTGCATAGCAGCCTACTGTAGCACTAATATATGCATTGTCCAATGTCAAAGAGGACATTAATTATATAATATTTTTGTGGTCTATAGAACTTGTCATACAAGAAACCAGCTCTCTTAAACCCCTTCTTATCTCTTGTTCGATTTTTTAGACATTTAACAAAGAACAGATTGCTGAAAGACTTTGTAGGCCTATAGTGTCATTTCAAATGGATCACCATTTTTCGGGGCATTTCGAATGCTCTAGAATAAAATTGAGGCAGAATATATTGACAATTCTAGTACGGTTTGACTCAGCTAAGCTGGGGATACACGAAAATGTGGTTTTAATTTGTTTCATCACTCTTCTGACTTTTGCATATCAGCCTACTGTAGCACTAATATATGCAATGTCCAATGTCAAAGAGGACATTAATTATATAATATTTTTGTGGTCTATAGAACTTGTCATACAAGAAACCAGCTCTCTTAAAGCCCTTCTTATCTCTCATTCCAATTTTTAGACATTTGACAGAGAACAGATTTCTGAAAGACTTTGTATAGTGTTGTTTCATTTTCGTGGCATTTCGAAAGCTCTAGAAAAAATTGAGACAGAATATATTGACAATTCTAGTACGGTTTGACTCAGCTAAGCTGGGGATACACGAAAATGTGGTTTTAATTTGTTTCATCACTCTTCTGACTTTTGCATATCAGCCTACTGTGTAGCACTAATATATGCATTGTCCAATGTCAAAGAGGTTATCAATTATATAATATTTTTGTGGTCTATAGAACTTGTCATACAAGAAACCAGCTCTCTTAAACCCTTCTTATCTCTCTCTCCATTTTTTAGACATTTGACAGAGAACAGATTTCTGAAAGACTTTGTATAGTGTTGTTTCAAATGGATCACCATTTTTCGGCATTTCAAAATGCTCTAGAAAAAAATTGAGACAGAATATATTGACAATTCTAGTACGGTTTGACTCAGCTAAGCTGGGGATACACGAAAATGTGGTTTTAATTTGTTTCATCACTCTTCTGACTTTTGCATAGCAGCCTACTGTAGCACTAATATATGCAATGTCCAATGTCAAAGAGGACATTAATTATATAATATTTTTGTGGTCTATAGAACTTGTCATACAAGAAACCAGCTCTCTTAAAGCCCTTCTTATCTCTCATTCGAATTCTTAGACATTTGACACAGAACAGATTTCTGAAAGACTTTGTAGGCCTATAGTGTCGTTTCAGATGGATCACCATTTCTCGGGGCATTTCGAATGCTCTAGAATAAAATTGAGGCAGAATATATTGACAATTCTAGTATAGTTTGACTCAGCTAAGCTGGGGATACACGAAAATGTGGTTTTAATTTGTTTCATCACTCTTCTGACTTTTGCATATCAGCCTACTGTAGCACTAATATATGCAATGTCCAATGTCAAACAGGTTATCAATTATATAATATTTTTGTGGTCTATAGAACTTGTCATACAAGAAACCAGCTCTCTTAAAGCCCTTCTTATCTCTCATTCGATTTTTTAGACATTTGACAAAGATCAGATTTCTGAAAGACTTTGTATAGTGTTGTTTCATTTTCCATTTTTCGGCATTTCAAAAGCTCTAGAAAAAAATTGAGACAGAATATATTGACAATTCTAGTATGGTTTGACTCAGCTAAGCTGGGGATACACGAAAAAATGTGGTTTTAATTTGTTTCATCACTCTTCTGACTTTTGCATATCAGCCTACTGTAGCACTAATATATGCATTGTCCAATGTCAAACAGGTTATCAATTATATAATATTTTTGTGGTCTATAGAACTTGTCATACAAGAAACCAGCTCTCTTAAACCCCTTCTTATCTCTCGTTCGATTTTTTAGACATTTGACAGAGAACAGATTGCTGAAAGACTTTGTATAGTGTTGTTTCATTTGGATCACCATTTGGCATTTCAAAGCTCTAGAAAAAAATTGAGACAGAATATATTGACAATTCTAGTACGGTTTGACTCAGCTAAGCTGGGGATACACGAAAATGTGGTTTTAATTTGTTTCATCACTCTTCTGACTTTTGCATATCAGCCTACTGTAGCACTAATATATGCAATGTCCAATGTCAAAGAGGTTATAAATTATATAATATTTTTGTGGTCTATAGAACTTGTCATACAAGAAACCAGCTCTCTTAAACCCCTTCTTATCTCTCGTTCGATTTTTTAGACATTTAACAAAGAACAGATTGCTGAAAGACTTTGTAGGCCTATAGTGTCGTTTCAAATGGATCACCATTTCTCGGGGCATTTCAAATGCTCTAGAATAAAATTGAGGCAGAATATATTGACAATTCTAGTACGGTTTGACTCAGCTAAGCTGGGGATACACTAAAATGTGGCTTTAATTTGTTTCTTCACTCTTCTGACTTTTGCATAGCAGCCTTCTGTAGCACTAATATATGCAATGTCCAATGTCAAAGAGGACATTAATTTTATAATATTTTTGTTGTCTATAGAACTTGTCATACAAGAAACCAGCTCTCTTAAACTCCTTCTTATATCTCGTTTGATTTTTTAGACATTTAACAAAGAACAGATTGCTGAAAGACTTTGTAGGCCTATAGTGTCGTTTCAAATGGATCACCATTTTTCGGGGCATTTCGAATGCTCTAGAATAAAATTGAGGCAGAATATATTGACAATTCTAGTATGGTTTGACTCAGCTAAGCTGGGGTTACACGAAAATGTGGTTTTAATTTGTTTCATCACTCTTCTGACTTTTGCATATCAGCCTACTGTAGCACTAATATATGCATTGTCCAATGTCAAACAGGTTATCAATTATATAATATTTTTGTGGTCTATAGAACTTGTCATACAAGAAACCAGCTCTCTTAAAGCCCTTCTTATCTCTCATTCGATTTTTTAGACATTTGACAGAGAACAGATTTCTGAAAGACTTTGTATAGTGTTGTTTCATTTTCGTGGCATTTCGAAAGCTCTAGAAAAAATTGAGACAGAATATATTGACAATTCTAGTACGGTTTGACTCAGCTAAGCTGGGGATACACGAAAATGTGGTTTTAATTTGTTTCATCACTCTTCTGACTTTTGCATAGCAGCCTACTGTAGCACTAATATATGCAATGTCCAATGTCAAACAGGATATCAATTATATAATATTTTTGTGGTCTATAGAACTTGTCATACAAGAAACCAGCTCTCTTAAACCCCTTTATGTCTCTCGTTCGATTTTTTAGACATTTAACAAAGAACAGATTGCTGAAAGACTTTGTAGGCCTATAGTGTCGTTTCAAATGGATCACCATTTCTCGGGCATTTCAATGCTCTAGAAAAAAATTGAGGCAGAATATATTGACAATTCTAGTATGGTTTGACTCAGCTAAGCTGGGGATACACGAAAAATGTGGTTTTAATTTGTTTCATCACTCTTCTGACTTTTGCATATCAGCCTACTGTAGCACTAATATATATATGCATTGTCCAATGTCAAAGAGGTTATTAATTATATAATATTTTTGTGGTCTATAGAACTTGTCATACAAGAAACCAGCTCTCTTAAAGCCCTTCTTATCTCTCGTTCAATTTTTTAGACATTTGACAGAGAACAGATTGCTGAAAGACTTTGTATAGTGTTGTGTCATTTTCAAATGGATCACCATTTCAAAATTTCAATGCTCTAGAAAAAATTGAGACAGAATATATTGACAATTCTAGTACGGTTTGACTCAGCTAAGCTGGGGATACACGAAAATGTGGTTTTAATTTGTTTCATCACTCTTCTGACTTTTGCATAGCAGCCTACTGTAGCACTAATATATGCATTGTCCAATGTCAAAGAGGTTATTAATTATATAATATTTTTGTGGTCTATAGAACTTGTCATACAAGAAACCAGCTCTCTTAAACCCCTTCTTATCTCTCGCTCGATTTTTTAGACATTTAACAAAGAACAGATTGCTGAAAGACTTTGTAGGCCTAGTGTCGTTTCAAATGGATCACCATTTTTCGGGCATTTCTCTAGAAAAAAATTGAGGCAGAATATATTGACAATTTAGTATGGTTTGACTCAGCTAAGCTGGGGATACACGAAAATGTGGTTTTAATTTGTTTCATCACTCTTCTGACTTTTGCATATCAGCCTACTGTAGCACTAATATATGCAATGTCCAATGTCAAAGAGGTTATCAATTATATAATATTTTTGTGGTCTATAGAACTTGTCATACAAGAAACCATCTCTCTTAAAGCCCTTCTTATCTCTCGTTCAATTTTTAGACTTTTGACAGAGAACAGATTTCTGAAAGACTTTGTATAGTGTTGTTTCATTTTCGTGGCATTTCGAAAGCTCTAGAAAAAAATTGAGACAGAATATATTGACAATTCTAGTACGGTTTGACTCAGCTAAGCTGGGGATACACGAAAATGTGGTTTTAATTTGTTTCATCACTCTTCTGACTTTTGCATAGCAGCCTACTGTAGCACTAATATATGCATTGTCCAATGTCAAAGAGGACATTAATTATATAATATTTTTGTGGTCTATAGAACTTGTCATACAAGAAACCAGCTCTCTTAAACCCCTTCTTATCTCTCGTTCGATTTTTTAGACATTAACAAAGAACAGATTTCTGAAAGACTTTGTAGGCCTGTAGTGTTTTCAAATGGATCACCATTTTTCGGGCATTTCAAATGCTCTAGAAAAAATTGAGGCAGAATATATTGACAATTCTAGTACGGTTTGACTCAGCTAAGCTGGGGATACACGAAAATGTGGTTTTAATTTGTTTCATCACTCTTCTGACTTTTGCATAGCAGCCTACTGTAGCACTAATATATGCAATGTCCAATGTCAAACAGGTTATTAATTATATAATATTTTTGTGGTCTATAGAACTTGTCATACAAGAAACCAGCTCTCTTAAACCCCTTCTTATCTCTCGCTCGATTTTTTAGACATTTAACAAAGAAACAGATTGCTGAAAGACTTTGTAGGCCTATAGTGTTGTTTGGATCACCATTTTTCGGGGCATTTCGAATGCTCTAGAAAAAAATTGAGACAGAATATATTGACAATTCTAGTATGGTTTGACTCAGCTAAGCTGGGGATACACGAAAATGTGGTTTTAATTTGTTTCATCACTCTTCTGACTTTTGCATATCAGCCTACTGTAGCACTAATATATGCATTGTCCAATGTCAAAGAGGTTATTAAATTATATAATATTTTTGTGGTCTATAGAACTTGTCATACAAGAAACCAGCTCTCTTAAAGCCCTTCTTATCTCTCTCGCTCGATTTTTTTAGACATTTAACAAAGAACAGATTGCTGAAAGACTTTGTAGGCCTATAGTGTTGTTTCATGGATCACCATTTTGGCATTTCGAAAGCTCTAGAAAAAAATTGAGACAGAATATATTGACAATTCTAGTACGGTTTGACTCAGCTAAGCTGGGGATACACGAAAATGTGGTTTTAATTTGTTTCATCACTCTTCTGACTTTTGCATATCAGCCTACTGTAGCACTAATATATGCAATGTCCCAATGTCAAAGAGGACATTAATTATATAATATTTTTGTGGTCTATAGAACTTGTCATACAAGAAACCAGCTCTCTTAAACCCCTTCTTATCTCTCGTTCGATTTTTTAGACATTTAACAAAGAACAGATTGCTGAAAGACTTTGTAGGCCTATAGTGTCGTTTCAAATGGATCACCATTTTCGGGGCATTTCAAATGCTCTAGAATAAAATTGAGGCAGAATATATTGACAATTCTAGTACGGTTTGACTCAGCTAAGCTGGGGATACACGAAAATGTGGTTTTAATTTGTTTCATCACTCTTCTGACTTTTGCATAGCAGCCTACTGTAGCACTAATATATGCATTGTCCAATGTCAAAGAGGTTATTAATTATATAATATTTTTGTGGTCTATAGAACTTGTCATACAAGAAACCAGCTCTCTTAAAGCCCTTTCTTATCTCTCTCTCGATTTTTTAGACATTTGACAAAGAACAGATTGCTGAAAGACTTTGTAGGCCTATAGTGTCGTTTCAAATGGATCACATTTTTTGGCATTTCAAAAGCTCTAGAAAAAAATTGAGGCAGAATATATTGACAATTCTAGTATGGTTTGACTCAGCTAAGCTGGGGATACACGAAAAATGTGGTTTTAATTTGTTTCATCACTCTTCTGACTTTTGCATATCAGCCTACTGTAGCACTAATATATGCATTGTCCAATGTCAAAGAGGTTATTAATTATATAATATTTTTGTGGTCTATAGAACTTGTCATACAAGAAACCAGCTCTTAAACCCCTTCTTATATCTCTCGTCGATTTTTTAGACATTTGACAAAGAACAGATTTCTGAAAGACTTTGTATAGTGTTGTTTCATTTTTCGTGGCATTTCAAAAGCTCTAGAAAAAAATTGAGACAGAATATATTGACAATTTAGTACGGTTTGACTCAGCTAAGCTGGGGATACACGAAAAATGTGGTTTTAATTTGTTTCATCACTCTTCTGACTTTTGCATAGCAGCCTACTGTAGCACTAATATATGCATTGTCCAATGTCAAAGAGGTTATTAATTATATAATATTTTTGTGGTCTATAGAACTTGTCATACAAGAAACCAGCTCTCTTAAACCCCTTCTTATCTCTCTCGCTCGATTTTTTAGACATTTGACAAAGAACAGATTGCTGAAAGACTTTGTAGGCCTATAGTGTCGTTTTTCACCATTTTTCGGGGCATTTCAAAAGCTCTAGAAAAAAATTGAGGCAGAATATATTGACAATTTAGTACGGTTTGACTCAGCTAAGCTGGGGATACACGAAAATGTGGTTTTAATTTGTTTCATCACTCTTCTGACTTTTGCATATCAGCCTGTACTGTAGCACTAATATATGCATTGTCCAATGTCAAAGAGGTTATTAATTATATAATATTTTTGTGGTCTATAGAACTTGTCATACAAGAAACCAGCTCTCTTAAAGCCCTTCTTATCTCTCATCGATTTTTTAGACATTTGACAAAGAACAGATTTCTGAAAGACTTTGTAGGCCTAGTGTTGTTTCAAATGGATCACCATTTTCGTGGCATTTCAAAAGCTCTAGAAAAAAATTGAGACAGAATATATTGACAATTTAGTATGGTTTGACTCAGCTAAGCTGGGGATACACGAAAATGTGGTTTTAATTTGTTTCATCACTCTTCTGACTTTTGCATAGCAGCCTACTGTAGCACTAATATATGCATTGTCCAATGTCAAAGAGGTTATTAATTATATAATATTTTTGTGGTCTATAGAACTTGTCATACAAGAAACCAGCTCTCTTAAACCCTTCTTATCTCTCGTTCGATTTTTTAGACATTTGACAAAGAACAGATTGCTGAAAGACTTTGTAGGCCTATAGTGTCGTTTCAAATGGATCACCATTTTTCGGGGCATTTCAATGCTCTAGAAAAAATTGAGACAGAATATATTGACAATTCTAGTACGGTTTGACTCAGCTAAGCTGGGGATACACGAAAATGTGGTTTTAATTTGTTTCATCACTCTTCTGACTTTTGCATATCAGCCTACTGTAGCACTAATATATGCATTGTCCAATGTCAAAGAGGTTATTAATTATATAATATTTTTGTGGTCTATAGAACTTGTCATACAAGAAACCAGCTCTCTTAAACCCCTTCTTATCTCTCTCGCTCTGATTTTTAGACATTTGACAAAGAACAGATTGCTGAAAGACTTTGTAGGCCTATAGTGTTGTTTCAAATGGATCACCATTTTTCGGGGCATTTCAATGCTCTAGAAAAAATTGAGACAGAATATATTGACAATTTAGTATGGTTTGACTCAGCTAAGCTGGGGATACACGAAAATGTGGTTTTAATTTGTTTCATCACTCTTCTGACTTTTGCATATCAGCCTACTGTAGCACTAATATATGCATTGTCCAATGTCAAAGAGGTTATTAATTATATAATATTTTTGTGGTCTATAGAACTTGTCATACAAGAAACCAGCTCTTTAAACCCCTTCTTATCTCTCGTTCGATTTTTTAGACATTTGACAAAGAACAGATTGCTGAAAGACTTTGTAGGCCTAGTGTTGTTGGATCACCATTTTTCGTGGCATTTCAAAAGCTCTAGAAAAAAATTGAGACAGAATATATTGACAATTCTAGTATGGTTTGACTCAGCTAAGCTGGGATACACGAAAATGTGGTTTTAATTTGTTTCATCACTCTTCTGACTTTTGCATAGCAGCCTACTGTAGCACTAATATATGCATTGTCCAATGTCAAAGAGGTTATTAATTATATAATATTTTTGTGGTCTATAGAACTTGTCATACAAGAAACCAGCTCTCTTAAACCCCTTCTTATCTCTCTCGTTCGATTTTTTAGACATTTAACAAAGAACAGATTGCTGAAAGACTTTGTAGGCCTATAGTGTTGTTTCAAATGGATCACCATTTTTCGGGGCATTTCGAATGCTCTAGAAAAAATTGAGGCAGAATATATTGACAATTCTAGTATGGTTTGACTCAGCTAAGCTGGGGATACACGAAAATGTGGTTTTAATTTGTTTCATCACTCTTCTGACTTTTGCATATCAGCCTACTGTAGCACTAATATATGCATTGTCCAATGTCAAAGAGGTTATTAATTATATAATATTTTTGTGGTCTATAGAACTTGTCATACAAGAAACCAGCTCTCTTAAACCCTTTCTTATCTCTCTCGTTCGATTTTTTAGACATTTGACAGAGAACAGATTTCTGAAAGACTTTGTAGGCCTATAGTGTCGTTTCAAATGGATCACCATTTCTCGGGGCATTTCGAATGCTCTAGAAAAAATTGAGACAGAATATATTGACAATTCTAGTACGGTTTGACTCAGCTAAGCTGGGGATACACGAAAATGTGGTTTTAATTTGTTTCATCACTCTTCTGACTTTTGCATAGCAGCCTACTGTAGCACTAATATATGCATTGTCCAATGTCAAAGAGGACATTAATTATATAATATTTTTGTGGTCTATAGAACTTGTCATACAAGAAACCAGCTCTCTTAAACCCTTTCTTATCTCTCGCTCGATTTTTTAGACATTTGACAAAGAACAGATTGCTGAAAGACTTTGTAGGCCTATAGTGTTGTTTCACCATTTTCGTGGCATTTCAAAAGCTCTAGAAAAAAATTGAGACAGAATATATTGACAATTTAGTATGTTTGACTCAGCTAAGCTGGGGATACACGAAAATGTGGTTTTAATTTGTTTCATCACTCTTCTGACTTTTTGCATATCAGCCTACTGTAGCACTAATATATGCATTGTCCAATGTCAAAGAGGTTATTAATTATATAATATTTTTGTGGTCTATAGAACTTGTCATACAAGAAACCAGCTCTCTTAAACCCCTTCTTATCTCTCGTTCGATTTTTTAGACATTTAACAAAGAACAGATTGCTGAAAGACTTTGTAGGCCTATAGTGTCGTGTTGGATCACCATTTTTCGGGGCATTTCAATGCTCTAGAAAAAAATTGAGGCAGAATATATTGACAATTTAGTATGGTTTGACTCAGCTAAGCTGGGGATACACGAAAATGTGGTTTTAATTTGTTTCATCACTCTTCTGACTTTTGCATATCAGCCTACTGTAGCACTAATATATGCATTGTCCAATGTCAAAGAGGTTATTAATTATATAATATTTTTGTGGTCTATAGAACTTGTCATACAAGAAACCAGCTCTCTTAAACCCCTTCTTCTTATCTCTCTCATTCGATTTTTTAGACATTTGACAAAGAACAGATTGCTGAAAGACTTTGTATAGTGTTGTTTCATTTGGATCACCATTTTTCGGGGCATTTGAAAGCTCTAGAAAAAAATTGAGACAGAATATATTGACAATTTAGTACGGTTTGACTCAGCTAAGCTGGGGATACACGAAAATGTGGTTTTAATTTGTTTCATCACTCTTCTGACTTTTGCATAGCAGCCTACTGTAGCACTAATATATGCATTGTCCAATGTCAAAGAGGATCAATTATATAATATTTTTTGTGGTCTATAGAACTTGTCATACAAGAAACCAGCTCTCTTAAACCCTTTCTTATCTCTCGCTCGATTTTTAGACATTTGACAAAGAACAGATTGCTGAAAGACTTTGTAGGCCTATAGTGTCGTTTCAAATGGATCACCATTTTTCGGGCATTTCAAATGCTCTAGAAAAAATTGAGGCAGAATATATTGACAATTTAGTACGGTTTGACTCAGCTAAGCTGGGGATACACGAAAATGTGGTTTTAATTTGTTTCATCACTCTTCTGACTTTTGCATATCAGCCTACTGTAGCACTAATATATGCAATGTCCAATGTCAAAGAGGTTATTAATTATATAATATTTTTGTGGTCTATAGAACTTGTCATACAAGAAACCAGCTCTCTTAAACCCCTTCTTATCTCTCGTTCGATTTTTAGACATTTAACAAAGAACAGATTGCTGAAAGACTTTGTAGGCCTAGTGTTGTTTCAAATGGATCACCATTTTTCGGGCATTTCAAAGCTCTAGAAAAAATTGAGGCAGAATATATTGACAATTTAGTATGGTTTGACTCAGCTAAGCTGGGGATACACGAAAATGTGGTTTTAATTTGTTTCATCACTCTTCTGACTTTTGCATATCAGCCTACTGTAGCACTAATATATGCATTGTCCAATGTCAAAGAGGTTATTAATTATATAATATTTTTGTGGTCTATAGAACTTGTCATACAAGAAACCAGCTCTCTTAAACCCCTTCTTATCTCTCGCTCGATTTTTTAGACATTTGACAGAGAACAGATTTCTGAAAGACTTTGGCCTATAGTGTTGTTTCATTTTTTTTCGGCATTTCAAAGCTCTAGAAAAAAATTGAGACAGAATATATTGACAATTCTAGTACGGTTTGACTCAGCTAAGCTGGGGATACACGAAAATGTGGTTTTAATTTGTTTCATCACTCTTCTGACTTTTGCATAGCAGCCTACTGTAGCACTAATATATGCATTGTCCGATGTCAAAGAGGACATTAATTATATAATATTTTTGTGTTCTATAGAACTTGTCATACAAGAAACCAGCTCTCTTAAACCCCTTCTTATCTCTCGTTCGATTTTTTAGACATTTAACAAAGAACAGATTGCTGAAAGACTTTGTAGGCCTATAGTGTCGTTTCAAATGGATCACCATTTTTCGGCATTTCAAATGCTCTAGAAAAAAATTGAGACAGAATATATTGACAATTCTAGTATGGTTTGACTCAGCTAAGCTGGGGATACACGAAAATGTGGCTTTAATTTGTTTCATCACTCTTCTGACTTTTGCATATCAGCCTACTGTAGCACTAATATATGCGTTGTCCAATGTCAAAGAGGATATTAATTATATAATATGTTTGTGGTCTATAGAACTTGTCATACAAGAAACCAGCTCTCTTAAACCCTTCTTATCTCTCGTTCGATTTTTTAGACATTTAACAAAGAACAGATTGCTGAAAGACTTTGTATAGTGTTGTTTCAAATGGATCACCATTTTTCGGCATTTCAAAGCTCTAGAAAAAAATTGAGACAGAATATATTGACAATTTAGTATGGTTTGACTCAGCTAAGCTGGGGATACACGAAAATGTGGTTTTAATTTGTTTCATCACTCTTCTGACTTTTGCATATCAGCCTACTGTAGCACTAATATATGCAATGTCCAATGTCAAACAGGTTATCAATTATATAATATTTTTGTGGTCTATAGAACTTGTCATACAAGAAACCAGCTCTCTTAAACCCCTTCTTATATCTCTCGTTGATTTTTTAGACATTTAACAAAGAACAGATTGCTGAAAGACTTTGTAGGCCTATAGTGTCGTTTCAAATGGATCACCATTTTTCGGGGCATTTCAATGCTCTAGAAAAAAATTGAGGCAGAATATATTGACAATTCTAGTATGGTTTGACTCAGCTAAGCTGGGGATACACGAAAATGTGGTTTTAATTTGTTTCATCACTCTTCTGACTTTTGCATATCAGCCTACTGTAGCACTAATATATGCGTTGTCCAATGTCAAAGAGGACATTAATTATATAATATTTTTGTGGTCTATAGAACTTGTCATACAAGAAACCAGCTCTCTTAAACCCCTTCTTATCTCTCTCGTTCGATTTTTTAGACATTTGACAAAGAACAGATTGCTGAAAGACTTTGTAGGCCTATAGTGTTGTTTCAAATGGATCACCATTTTTCGTGGCATTTCTGAAAGCTCTAGAAAAAAATTGAGACAGAATATATTGACAATTCTAGTACGGTTTGACTCAGCTAAGCTGGGGATACACGAAAATGTGGTTTTAATTTGTTTCATCACTCTTCTGACTTTTGCATAGCAGCCTACAGTAGCACTAATATATGCAATGTCCAATGTCAAACAGGTTATCAATTATATAATATTTTTGTGGTCTATAGAACTTGTCATACAAGAAACCAGCTCTCTTAAACCCCTTCTTATCTCTCTTCGTCTGATTTTTTAGACATTTAACAAAGAACAGATTGCTGAAAGACTTTGTAGGCCTATAGTGTTGTTTCAAATGGATCACCATTTTTCATTTCAATGCTCTAGAAAAAATTGAGGCAGAATATATTGACAATTCTAGTATGGTTTGACTCAGCTAAGCTGGGGATACACGAAAAATGTGGTTTTAATTTGTTTCATCACTCTTCTGACTTTTGCATATCAGCCTACTGTAGCACTAATATATGCATTGTCCAATGTCAAACAGGTTATCAATTATATAATATTTTTGTGGTCTATAGAACTTGTCATACAAGAAACCAGCTCTCTTAAACCCCTTCTTATCTCTCGTTCGATTTTTTAGACATTTGACAAAGAACAGATTGCTGAAAGACTTTGTAGGCCTATAGTGTTGTTTCAAATGGATCACCATTTCTCGGGCATTTCGAATGCTAGAAAAAAATTGAGACAGAATATATTGACAATTTAGTACGGTTTGACTCAGCTAAGCTGGGGATACACGAAAATGTGGTTTTAATTTGTTTCATCACTCTTCTGACTTTTGCATAGCAGCCTACTGTAGCACTAATATATGCATTGTCCAATGTCAAACAGGTTATCAATTATATAATATTTTTGTGGTCTATAGAACTTGTCATACAAGAAACCAGCTCTCTTAAAGCCCTTCTTATCTCTCGCTCAATTTTTTAGACATTTGACAGAGAACAGATTTCTGAAAGACTTTGTATAGTGTTGTTTCATTTTCGTGGCATTTCAAAGCTCTAGAAAAAAATTGAGACAGAATATATTGACAATTTAGTATGGTTTGACTCAGCTAAGCTGGGGATACACGAAAATGTGGTTTTAATTTGTTTCATCACTCTTCTGACTTTTGCATAGCAGCCTACTGTAGCACTAATATATGCATTGTCCAATGTCAAAGAGGTTATTAATTATATAATATTTTTGTGGTCTATAGAACTTGTCATACAAGAAACCAGCTCTTAAAGCCCTTCTTATCTCTCGCTTCGATTTTTTAGACATTTGACAAAGAACAGATTTCTGAAAGACTTTGTAGGCCTGTGTGTTTCAAATGGATCACCATTTTCGTGGGCATTTCAAATGCTCTAGAAAAAATTGAGGCAGAATATATTGACAATTTAGTACGGTTTGACTCAGCTAAGCTGGGGATACACGAAAATGTGGTTTTAATTTGTTTCATCACTCTTCTGACTTTTGCATAGCAGCCTACTGTAGCACTAATATATGCATTGTCCAATGACAAACAGGTTATCAATTATATAATATTTTTGTGGTCTATAGAACTTGTCATACAAGAAACCAGCTCTCTTAAACCCCTTCTTATCTCTCGCTTCAATTTTTTAGACATTTGACAGAGAACAGATTTCTGAAAGACTTTGGCCTATAGTGTTGTTTCATTTTTTTTCGGGCATTTCGAAAGCTCTAGAAAAAAATTGAGACAGAATATATTGACAATTTAGTACGGTTTGACTCAGCTAAGCTGGGGATACACGAAAATGTGGTTTTA
>CM030851.1:12823903-12888903 GCA_018105865.1 Metaphire vulgaris
AAATGTGGCTTTAATTTGTTTCATAACTCTTCTGACTTTTGCATAGCAGCCTACTGTAGCACTAATATATGCGTTGTCCAATGTAAAAAAACAGGTTATCAATTATATAATATTTTTGTGGTCTATAGAACTTGTCATACAAGAAACCAGCTCTCTTAAAGCCCTTCTTATCTCTCATTCGAATTCTTAGACATTTGACACAGTACAGATTTCTGAAAGACTTTGTATAGTGTTGTTTCATTTTCGTGGCATTTCGAAAGCTCTAGAAAAAAATTGAGACAGAATATATTGACAATTCTAGTACGGTTTGACTCAGCTAAGCTGGGGATACACGAAAATGTGATTTTAATTTGTTTCATCACTCTTCTGACTTTTGCATAGCAGCCTACTGTACCACTAATATATGCATTGTCCAATGACAAAAAGGTTATCAATTATATAATATTTTTGTGGTCTTTCGAACTTGTCGTACAAGAAACCAGCTCTCTTAAAGCCCTTCTTATCTCTCGTTCGATTTTTTAGATATTTAACAAAGAACAGATTGCTGAAAGACTTTGTAGGCCTATAGTGTCATTTCAAATGGATCACCATTTTTCGGGGCATTTCAAAAGCTCTAGAATAAAATTGAGGCAGAATATATTGACAATTCTAGTATGGTTTGACTCAGCTAGGCTGGGGATACACGAAAATGTGGCTTTAATTTGTTTCATCACTCTTCTGACTTTTGCATATCAGCCTACTGTAGCACTAATATATGCATTGTCCAATGTCAAACAGGTTATTAATTATATAATATTTTTGTGGTCTATAGAACTTGTCATACAAGAAACCAGCTCTCTTAAAGCCCTTCTTATCTCTCGTCTGATTTTTTAGACATTTAACAAAGAACAGATTGCTGAAAGACTTTTTAGGCCTATAGTGTTTTCAAATGGATCACCATTTCGTGGCATTTTGAAAGCTCTAGAAAAAAATTGAGGCAGAATATATTGACAATTCTAGTATGGTTTGACTCAGCTAAGCTGGGGATACACGAAAATGTGGTTTTAATTTGTTTCATCACTCTTCTGACTTTTGCATAGCAGCCTACTGTAGCACTAATATATGCATTGTCCAATGTCAAAGAGGACATTAATTATATAATATTTTTGTGGTCTATAGAACTTGTCATACAAGAAACCAGCTCTCTTAAACCCCTTCTTATCTCTCGTCTGATTTTTTAGACATTTAACAAAGAACAGATTGCTGAAAGACTTTGTATAGTGTTGTCAAATGGATCATTTTCGTGGCATTTGAAAGCTCTAGAAAAAAATTGAGGCAGAATATATTGACAATTCTAGTATGGTTTGACTCAGCTAAGCTGGGGATACACGAAAATGTGGTTTTAATTTGTTTCATCACTCTTCTGACTTTTGCATATCAGCCTACTGTAGCACTAATATATGCATTGTCCAATGACAAAGAGGTTATTAATTATATAATATTTTTGTGGTCTATAGAACTTGTCATACAAGAAACCAGCTCTCTTAAAGCCCTTCTTATCTCTCATTCTGATTTTTTAGACATTTGACAAAGAACAGATTTCTGAAAGACTTTGTATAGTGTTGTTTCAAATGGATTTTTTTGGCATTTTGAAAGCTCTAGAAAAAATTGAGACAGAATATATTGACAATTCTAGTATGGTTTGACTCAGCTAAGCTGGGGATACACGAAAATGTGGTTTTAATTTGTTTCATCACTCTTCTGACTTTTGCATATCAGCCTACTGTAGCACTAATATATGCATTGTCCAATGTCAAAGAGGACATTAATTATATAATATTTTTGTGGGTCTATAGAACTTGTCATACAAGAAACCAGCTCTCTTAAACCCCTTCTTATCTCTCGTTCGATTTTTTAGACATTTAACAAAGAACAGATTGCTGAAAGACTTTGTAGGCCTATAGTGTTGTTTCAAATGGATCACCATTTTTCGGGGCATTTGAAATGCTCTAGAAAAAAATTGAGGCAGAATATATTGACAATTTAGTATGGTTTGACTCAGCTAAGCTGGGGATACACGAAAATGTGGTTTTAATTTGTTTCATCACTCTTCTGACTTTTGCATATCAGCCTACTGTAGCACTAATATATGCATTGTCCAATGTCAAAGAGGACATTAATTATATAATATTTTTGTGGTCTATAGAACTTGTCATACAAGAAACCAGCTCTCTTAAACCCCTTCTTATCTCTCGTTCGATTTTTTAGACATTTAACAAAGAACAGATTGCTGAAAGACTTTGTAGGCCTATAGTGTTTCAAATGGATCACCATTTTCGGGGCATTTTGAATGCTCTAGAAAAAAATTGAGGCAGAATATATTGACAATTTAGTATGGTTTGACTCAGCTAAGCTGGGGATACACGAAAATGTGGTTTTAATTTGTTTCATCACTCTTCTGACTTTTGCATATCAGCCTACTGTAGCACTAATATATGCATTGTCCAATGTCAAAGAGGACATTAATTATATAATATTTTTGTGGTCTATAGAACTTGTCATACAAGAAACCAGCTCTCTTAAAGCCCCTTCTTATCTCTCGTTGATTTTTTAGACATTTAACAAAGAACAGATTGCTGAAAGACTTTGTAGGCCTATAGTGTTGTTTCAAATGGATCACCATTTTCGGGGCATTTTGAAAGCTCTAGAAAAAATTGAGGCAGAATATATTGACAATTTAGTATGGTTTGACTCAGCTAGGCTGGGGATACACGAAAATGTGGCTTTAATTTGTTTCATCACTCTTCTGACTTTTGCATATCAGCCTACTGTAGCACTAATATATGCGTTGTCCAATGTAAAAAACAGGTTATCAATTATATAATATTTTTGTGGTCTATAGAACTTGTCATACAAGAAACCAGCTCTCTTAAAGCCCTTCTTATCTCTCGTTCGATTTTTTAGACATTTGACAAAGAACAGATTTCTGAAAGACTTTTGTATAGTGTTGTTTGGATCACCATTTGGCGGGCATTTCAAAGCTCTAGAAAAAAATTGAGACAGAATATATTGACAATTCTAGTATGGTTTGACTCAGCTAAGCTGGGGATACACGAAAATGTGGTTTTAATTTGTTTCATCACTCTTCTGACTTTTGCATAGCAGCCTACTGTAGCACTAATATATGCATTGTCCAATGTCAAACAGGTTATCAATTATATAATATTTTTGTGGTCTATAGAACTTGTCATACAAGAAACCAGCTCTCTTAAACCCTTCTTATCTCTCGTTCGATTTTTTAGACATTTAACAAAGAACAGATTGCTGAAAGACTTTTAGGCCTATAGTGTTTTCAAATGGATCACCATTTTTCGGGGCATTTCTGAATGCTCTAGAATAAAATTGAGGCAGAATATATTGACAATTCTAGTATGGTTTGACTCAGCTAAGCTGGGGATACACGAAAATGTGGTTTTAATTTGTTTCATCACTCTTCTGACTTTTTTTGCATATCAGCCTACTGTAGCACTAATATATGCATTGTCCAATGTCAAAGAGGACATTAATTATATAATATTTTTGTGGTCTATAGAACTTGTCATACAAGAAACCAGCTCTCTTAAAGCCCTTCTTATCTCTCGTCTGATTTTTTAGACATTTGACAGAGAACAGATTTCTGAAAGACTTTGTATAGTGTTGTTTCATTTTCGTGGCATTTTGAAAGCTCTAGAAAAAATTGAGACAGAATATATTGACAATTTAGTATGGTTTGACTCAGCTAAGCTGGGGATACACGAAAATGTGGTTTTAATTTGTTTCATCACTCTTCTGACTTTTGCATAGCAGCCACTGTAGCACTAATATATGCATTGTCCAATGTCAAACAGGTTATTAATTATATAATATTTTTGTGGTCTATAGAACTTGTCATACAAGAAACCAGCTCTCTTAAAACCCCTTCTTATCTCTCGTCTGATTTTTTTAGACATTTAACAAAGAACAGATTGCTGAAAGACTTTGTAGGCCTATAGTGTTGTTTCAAATGGATCACCATTTTTCGGGGCATTTTGAAATGCTCTAGAAAAAAATTGAGGCAGAATATATTGACAATTCTAGTACGGTTTGACTCAGCTAAGCTGGGGATACACGAAAATGTGGTTTTAATTTGTTTCATCACTCTTCTGACTTTTGCATATCAGCCTACTGTAGCACTAATATATGCATTGTCCGATGTCAAAGAGGACATTAATTATATAATATTTTTGTGGTCTATAGAACTTGTCATACAAGAAACCAGCTCTCTTAAAGCCCTTCTTATCTCTCGTTCGATTTTTTAGACATTTAACATAGAACAGATTGCTGAAAGACTTTGTAGGCCTATAGTGTCGTTTCAAATGGATCACCATTTCTCGGGGCATTTTGAATGCTCTAGAAAAACATTGAGACAGAATATATTGACAATTCTAGTACGGTTTGACTCAGCTAAGCTGGGGATACACGAAAATGTGGTTTTAATTTGTTTCATCACTCTTCTGACTTTTGCATATCAGCCTACTGTAGCACTAATATATGCATTGTCCAATGTCAAAGAGGTTATTAATTATATAATATTTTTGTGGTCTATAGAACTTGTCATACAAGAAACCAGCTCTCTTAAACCCCTTCTTATCTCTCTCGTCTCGATTTTTTAGACATTTAACAAAGAACAGATTGCTGAAAGACTTTGTAGGCCTATAGTGTTGTTTCAAATGGATCACCATTTTTCGGGGCATTTCGAATGCTCTAGAAAAAATTGAGGCAGAATATATTGACAATTCTAGTATGGTTTGACTCAGCTAAGCTGGGGATATACACGAAAATGTGGTTTTAATTTGTTTCATCACTCTTCTGACTTTTGCATATCAGCCTACTGTAGCACTAATATATGCATTGTCCAATGTCAAAGAGGTTATTAATTATATAATATTTTTGTGGTCTATAGAACTTGTCATACAAGAAACCAGCTCTCTTAAACCCCTTCTTATCTCTCTCGTCTCGATTTTTTAGACATTTAACAAAGAACAGATTGCTGAAAGACTTTGTAGGCCTATAGTGTGTTTCAAAATGGATCACCATTTTCGGGGCATTTTGAATGCTCTAGAAAAAAATTGAGGCAGAATATATTGACAATTCTAGTATGGTTTGACTCAGCTAAGCTGGGGATACACGAAAATGTGGTTTTAATTTGTTTCATCACTCTTCTGACTTTTGCATATCAGCCTACTGTAGCACTAATATATGCATTGTCCAATGTCAAAGAGGTTATTAATTATATAATATTTTTGTGGTCTATAGAACTTGTCATACAAGAAACCAGCTCTCTTAAAGCCCTTCTTATCTCTCGTTCGATTTTTTAGACATTTGACAAAGAACAGATTTCTGAAAGACTTTTTGTATAGTGTTGTTTCAAATGGATGGCATTTTTCGGGGCATTTGAAAGCTCTAGAAAAAAATTGAGACAGAATATATTGACAATTTAGTATGGTTTGACTCAGCTAAGCTGGGGATACACGAAATGTGGTTTTAATTTGTTTCATCACTCTTCTGACTTTTGCATAGCAGCCTACTGTAGCACTAATATATGCATTGTCCAATGTCAAACAGGTTATTAATTATATAATATTTTTGTGGTCTATAGAACTTGTCATACAAGAAACCAGCTCTTTAAACCCCTTCTTATCTCTCGCTCGATTTTTTAGACATTTAACAAAGAACAGATTGCTGAAAGACTTTGTAGGCCTATAGTGTTGTTTCAAATGGATCACCATTTTTCGGGGCATTTCGAATGCTCTAGAATAAAATTGAGGCAGAATATATTGACAATTTAGTATGGTTTGACTCAGCTAAGCTGGGGATACACGAAAATGTGGTTTTAATTTGTTTCATCACTCTTCTGACTTTTGCATAGCAGCCTACTGTAGCACTAATATATGCATTGTCCAATGTCAAACAGGACATTAATTATATAATATTTTTTGTGGTCTATAGAACTTGTCATACAAGAAACCAGCTCTCTTAAAGCCCTTCTTATCTCTCGTCTGAATTTTTAGACATTTGACAAAGAACAGATTGCTGAAAGACTTTTGTATAGTGTTGTTTCAAATGGATCACCATTTTCGTGGCATTTGAAAGCTCTAGAAAAAAATTGAGACAGAATATATTGACAATTTAGTATGGTTTGACTCAGCTAAGCTGGGGATACACGAAAATGTGGTTTTAATTTGTTTCATCACTCTTCTGACTTTTGCATAGCAGCCTACTGTAGCACTAATATATGCATTGTCCAATGACAAACAGGTTATTAATTATATAATATTTTTGTGGTCTATAGAACTTGTCATACAAGAAACCAGCTCTCTTAAACCCCTTCTTATCTCTCGTCTCGATTTTTTAGACATTTAACAAAGAACAGATTGCTGAAAGACTTTGTAGGCCTATAGTGTCATTTCAAATGGATCACCATTTTTCGGGGCATTTTGAATGCTCTAGAATAAAATTGAGGCAGAATATATTGACAATTTAGTATGGTTTGACTCAGCTAAGCTGGGGATACACGAAAATGTGGTTTTAATTTGTTTCATCACTCTTCTGACTTTTGCATATCAGCCTACTGTAGCACTAATATATGCATTGTCCAATGTCAAAGAGGTTATTAATTATATAATATTTTTGTGGTCTATAGAACTTGTCATACAAGAAACCAGCTCTCTTAAACCCCTTCTTATGTCTCTTTCGATTTTTTAGACATTTAACAAAGAACAGATTGCTGAAAGACTTTGTAGGCCTATAGTGTTGTTTCAAATGGATCACCATTTTCGGGGCATTTTGAAAGCTCTAGAAAAAAAAATTGAGGCAGAATATATTGACAATTTAGTATGGTTTGACTCAGCTAAGCTGGGGATACACGAAAATGTGGTTTTAATTTGTTTCATCACTCTTCTGACTTTTGCATATCAGCCTACTGTAGCACTAATATATGCATTGTCCTATGTCAAAGAGGACATTAATTATATAATATTTTTGTGGTCTATAGAACTTGTCATACAAGAAACCAGCTCTCTTAAAACCCTTCTTATCTCTCGTTCGATTTTTTAGACATTTAACAAAGAACAGATTGCTGAAAGACTTTGTAGGCCTATAGTGTTGTTTCAAATGGATCACCATTTTCGGGGCATTTCTGAATGCTCTAGAAAAAATTGAGACAGAATATATTGACAATTTAGTATGGTTTGACTCAGCTAAGCTGGGGATACACGAAAATGTGGTTTTAATTTGTTTCATCACTCTTCTGACTTTTGCATATCAGCCTACTGTAGCACTAATATATGCATTGTCCAATGTCAAAAGAGGTTACATTAATTATATAATATTTTTGTGGTCTATAGAACTTGTCATACAAGAAACCAGCTCTCTTAAACCCCTTCTTATCTCTCGTTCGATTTTTTAGACATTTAACAAAGAACAGATTGCTGAAAGACTTTTAGGCCTATAGTGTTGTTTCAAATGGATCACCATTTTCGTGGCATTTTGAAATGCTCTAGAAAAAAATTGAGACAGAATATATTGACAATTTAGTATGGTTTGACTCAGCTAAGCTGGGGATACACGAAAATGTGGTTTTAATTTGTTTCATCACTCTTCTGACTTTTGCATATCAGCCTACTGTAGCACTAATATATGCATTGTCCAATGTCAAAGAGGACATTAATTATATAATATTTTTGTGGTCTATAGAACTTGTCATACAAGAAACCAGCTCTCTTAAACCCCTTCTTATCTCTCGTCTCGATTTTTTAGACATTTAACAAAGAACAGATTGCTGAAAGACTTTTAGGCCTATAGTGTGTGTTTCAAATGGATCACCATTTTCGGGGCATTTGAATGCTCTAGAAAAAATTGAGGCAGAATATATTGACAATTTAGTATGGTTTGACTCAGCTAAGCTGGGGATACACGAAAATGTGGTTTTAATTTGTTTCATCACTCTTCTGACTTTTGCATATCAGCCTACTGTAGCACTAATATATGCATTGTCCAATGTCAAAAACAGGTTATTAATTATATAATATTTTTGTGGTCTATAGAACTTGTCATACAAGAAACCAGCTCTCTTAAAACCCTTTCTTATCTCTCGTTCGATTTTTTTAGACATTTAACAGAGAACAGATTGCTGAAAGACTTTGTATAGTGTGTTTCAAATGGATCACCATTTCGTGGCATTTTGAATGCTCTAGAAAAAAATTGAGGCAGAATATATTGACAATTTAGTATGGTTTGACTCAGCTAAGCTGGGGATACACGAAAATGTGGTTTTAATTTGTTTCATCACTCTTCTGACTTTTGCATAGCAGCCTACTGTAGCACTAATATATGCATTGTCCAATGTCAAACAGGTTATTAATTATATAATATTTTTGTGGTCTATAGAACTTGTCATACAAGAAACCAGCTCTTAAAACCCCTTCTTATCTCTCGTTCGATTTTTTAGACATTTAACAAAGAACAGATTGCTGAAAGACTTTGTAGGCCTATAGTGTTGTTTCAAATGGATCACCATTTTCGGGGCATTTGAATGCTCTAGAATAAAATTGAGGCAGAATATATTGACAATTTAGTATGGTTTGACTCAGCTAAGCTGGGGATACACGAAAATGTGGTTTTAATTTGTTTCATCACTCTTCTGACTTTTGCATATCAGCCTACTGTAGCACTAATACTAATATATGCATTGTCCAATGTAAAAAAACAGGTTATCAATTATATAATATTTTTGTGGTCTATAGAACTTGTCATACAAGAAACCAGCTCTCTAAAACCCCTTCTTATCTCTCTTCTGAATTTTTAGACATTTGACAGAGAACAGATTTCTGAAAGACTTTGTATAGTGTTGTTTCATTTGGATGGCATTTTGAAAGCTCTAGAAAAAATTGAGGCAGAATATATTGACAATTTAGTATGGTTTGACTCAGCTAAGCTGGGGATACACGAAAATGTGGTTTTAATTTGTTTCATCACTCTTCTGACTTTTGCATAGCAGCCTACTGTAGCACTAATATATGCATTGTCCAATGTCAAAGAGGACATTAATTATATAATATTTTTGTGGTCTATAGAACTTGTCATACAAGAAACCAGCTCTCTTAAAGCCCTTCTTATCTCTCTTTCGAATTTTTAGACATTAACAAAGAACAGATTGCTGAAAGACTTTGTAGGCCTATAGTGTCGTTTCAAATGGATCACCATTTTCGGGGCATTTTGAATGCTCTAGAATAAAATTGAGGCAGAATATATTGACAATTTAGTATGGTTTGACTCAGCTAGGCTGGGGATACACGAAAATGTGGTTTTAATTTGTTTCATCACTCTTCTGACTTTTGCATATCAGCCTACTGTAGCACTAATATATGCATTGTCCAATGTCAAACAGGTTATCAATTATATAATATTTTTGTGGTCTATAGAACTTGTCATACAAGAAACCAGCTCTCTTAAAGCCCTTCTTATCTCTCGTCTGATTTTTTAGACATTTGACAGAGAACAGATTTCTGAAAGACTTTGTATAGTGTTGTTTCATCACCATTTTCGTGGCATTTTGAAAGCTCTAGAAAAAATTGAGACAGAATATATTGACAATTCTAGTATGGTTTGACTCAGCTAAGCTGGGGATACACGAAAATGTGGTTTTAATTTGTTTCATCACTCTTCTGACTTTTGCATAGCAGCCTACTGTAGCACTAATATATGCATTGTCCAATGTCAAACAGGTTATTAATTATATAATATTTTTGTGGTCTATAGAACTTGTCATACAAGAAACCAGCTCTCTTAAAGCCCTTCTTATCTCTCGTTCGATTTTTTAGACATTTAACAAAGAACAGATTGCTGAAAGACTTTGTAGGCCTATAGTGTCGTTTCAAATGGATCACCATTTCTCGGGGCATTTCGAATGCTCTAGAATAAAATTGAGGCAGAATATATTGACAATTCTAGTATGGTTTGACTCAGCTAGGCTGGGGATACACGAAAATGTGGCTTTAATTTGTTTCATCACTCTTCTGACTTTTGCATAGCAGCCTACTGTAGCACTAATATATGCGTTGTCCAATGTAAAAAAAACAGGTTATCAATTATATAATATTTTTGTGGTCTATAGAACTTGTCATACAAGAAACCAGCTCTCTTAAAGCCCTTCTCATCTCTCGTTCGAATTTTTAGACATTTGACAGAGAACAGATTTCTGAAAGACTTTGAATAGTGTTGTTTCATTTGGATGGCATTTTTGAAAGCATTTCTAGAAAAAAATTGAGACAGAATATATTGACAATTCTAGTATGGTTTGACTCAGCTAAGCTGGGGATACACGAAAATGTGGTTTTAATTTGTTTCATCACTCTTCTGACTTTTGCATAGCAGCCTACTGTAGCACTAATATATGCATTGTCCAATGACAAACAGGTTATCAATTATATAATATTTTTGTGGTCTATAGAACTTGTCATACAAGAAACCAGCTCTCTTAAACCCCTTCTTATCTCTCGTTCGATTTATTAGATATTTAACAAAGAACAGATTGCTGAAAGACTTTGTAGGCCTATAGTGTCGTTTCAAATGGATCACCATTTTTCGGGGCATTTCGAATGCTCTAGAATAAAATTGAGGCAGAATATATTGACAATTCTAGTATGGTTTGACTCAGCTAGGCTGGGGATACACGAAAATGTGGTTTTAATTTGTTTCATCACTCTTCTGACTTTTGCATATCAGCCTACTGTAGCACTAATAGTCTAATATATGCATTGTCCAATGTAAAAAAACAGGTTATCAATTATATAATATTTTTGTGGTCTATAGAACTTGTCATACAAGAAACCAGATCTCTTAAAGCCCTTCTTATCTCTCATTCGAATTTTTAGACATTTGACAGAGAACAGATTTCTGAAAGACTTTGTATAGTGTTGTTTCATTTTCGTGGCATTTCGAAAGCTCTAGGAAAAATTGAGGCAGAATATATTGACAATTCTAGTACGGTTTGATTCAGATAAGCTGGGGATACACGAAAATGTGGTTTTAATTTGTTTCATCACTCTTCTGACTTTTGCATAGCAGCCCACTGTAGCACTAATATATGCATTGTCCAATGTCAAAGAGGACATTAATTATATAATATTTTTGTGGTCTATAGAACTTGTCATACAAGAAACCAGCTCTCTTAAACCCCTTCTTATCTCTCTTTCGATTTTTTAGACATTTAACAAAGAACAGATTGCTGAAAGACTTTGTAGGCCTATAGTGTCGTTTCAAATGGATCACCATTTCTCGGGGCATTTCGAATGCTCTAGAATAAAATGGAGGCAGAATATATTGACAATTCTAGTACGGTTTGACTCAGCTAAGCTGGGGATACACGAAAATGTGGTTTTAATTTGTTTCATCACTCTTCTGACTTTTGCATATCAACCTACTGTAGCACTAATATATATGCATTGTCCAATGTCAAAGAGGACATTAATTATATAATATTTTTGTGGTCTATAGAACTGGTCATACAAAAAAACCAGCTCTCTTAAACCCCTTCCTATCTCTCCTTCGATTTTTTAGACATTTAACAAAGAACAGATTGCTGAAAGACTTTGTAGGCCTATAGTGTCGTTTCAAATGGATCACCATTTCTCGGGGCATTTTGAATGCTCTAGAAAAAAATTGAGACAGAATATATTGACAATTCTAGTATGGTTTGACTCAGCTAAGCTGGGGATACACGAAAATGTGGTTTTAATTTGTTTCATCACTCTTCTGACTTTTGCATATCAGCCTACTGTAGCACTAATATATGCAATGTCCAATGTAAAAAGAGACATTAATTATATAATATTTTTGTGGTCTATAGAACTTGTCATACAAGAAACCAGCTCTCTTAAACCCCTTCTTATCTCTCGTTCGATTTTTTAGACATTTAACAAAGAACAGATTGCTGAAAGACTTTGTAGGCCTATAGTGTCGTTTCAGATGGATCACCATTTTTCGGGGCATTTCGAATGCTCTAGAATAAAATTGAGGCAGAATATATTGACAATTCTAGTATGGTTTGACTCAGCTAGGCTGGGGATACACGAAAATGTGGTTTTAATTTGTTTCATCACTCTTCTGACTTTTGCATATCAGCCTACTGTAGCACTAATATATGCATTGTCCAATGTCAAAGAGGACATTAATTATATAATATTTTTGTGGTCTATAGAACTTGTCATACAAGAAACCAGCTCTCTTAAAGCCCTTCTTATCTCTCGTTTGAATTTTTAGACATTTGACAGAGAACAGATTTCTGAAAGACTTTGTATAGTGTTGTTTCATTTTCGTGGCATTTCGAAAGCTCTAGAAAAAAATTGAGACAGAATATATTGACAATTCTAGTATGGTTTGACTCAGCTAAGCTGGGGATACACGAAAATGTGGTTTTAATTTGTTTCATCACTCTTCTGACTTTTGCATAGCAGCCTACTGTAGCACTAATATATGCAATGTCCAATGTCAAACAGGTTATTAATTATATAATATTTTTGTGGTCTATAGAACTTGTCATACAAGAAACCAGCTCTCTTAAAGCCCTTCTTATCTCTCGTTCGATTTTTTAGATATTTAACAAAGAACAGATTGCTGAAAGACTTTGTAGGCCTATAGTGTCGTTTCAAATGGATCACCATTTCTCGGGGCATTTCGAATGCTCTAGAATAAAATTGAGGCAGAATATATTGACAATTCTAGTATGGTTTGACTCAGCTAGGCTGGGGATACACGAAATTGTGGCTTTAAATATTTCAGTAAAAATTGGTATTTTCCCATCAAATAGATATATAAACATATGGTGAAAATTTCATGCATTTCTGAGATGGTGAGGTGGGGACCATTGGTTGAGTTGACACGGAATGACCCAGCTGCTTTCATGTACAGTACCATCGATGTATTGCTTGTCATTGGTAAGCACAGATTATGGTGCCGTAAAATATTTTGGACAATTTTAACCCGTTAACTGGGCGCCCCGAGTAACGCTCGTCCATTTTACATTGAGTTACAAATAGTTGCCCAGTTAAGGGGTTAAAAAGTAGTGGATGGCTGTCACTGATATCATCATCATCATCACACTCCATAGTCCATAAGGACCGTCGGAGCCAATGGTGTAAAAGTGCTCGCCCATGGCCCTTTCCTTTCTTTGGCCATGTATATCGCATTTTGGGTGGTGTCAAGTCCAGTCCATTCAAGAATGTCATCGATCCATCTTCTCTTTGGTCTTCCTCTTTTTCTCATACCATTTGACCTGCCCATCATCACTGTCTTTATTATTCTGTCATCCCTCATTCTGCAGATGTGTCCAAATATCGATAATTTTCTTTCTTTGATCTTCTCCACAACAGTCTTTGTTCGTCCCAGGTCTTTTTGTAATAGTATCATTTTTGATCATATCTTTATAACTTATTTTCAGCATTTTCCTATAACATTTCATTTCAAATGCGTTCAGTTTTAATCTGTCTTGTTTCTTCATGGTCCATGTCTCACATGCATACAGTAGGGTAGATATCACGCATGTGTCCATAATTCGCAATTTAATGTCTGTGCAAATGTTTTTACTTTTCCAGATCATGTTCAAATTGGCAAAAGTACTGCTTGCAATTCCAATCTGTCTTCTTATCTCCTTGCTGCAGTCATTATCTTCGGTTATTAGACTTCCTAAGTAAATAAACTGATCAACACATTCCAACTTTTCACCATCAACATGTATTTGAACTCCTTTGTTGTTTCCCATCACCATCACTTTTGTTTTGCTTCTGTTAATAAGTAATCCATATTCTTTGCTGGTTTGGTATACCTCTGTGAGTTGCTTCTGCAGGTCTTCCTCACTCTCAGCCATTAGATCAATGTCATCAGCAAATCGTAGGTCTTTGATTTGCTGTCCCTGAATCATTACACCTCCTTGTGTTTTGGCCTCCATTTTTTCCATAATGATTTCTAAGATGGCAATGAATAACAAAGGTGAAATCGGGTCTCCTTGTCGACTGCCAATAGTTGCTTTCACCCATTCACTCAGTCCTTGTTTTGTTTTTACCGCCATTTCTGACATATCATATAAACTTCTTATGGTTCTAATAAGTTTTTCTGGTGTTCCTAAACATGCCAGTGATCCCCACAGACCTTCATGCCATATCGAATCAAATGCGTTTTTAAAATCGATGAAGCAATGATGTCTTCCTCTTTTTCACCATTGTTTTGTATCGCGCTTTTACAACAGTGTAGCGACCTCCTGTCAACCCTTCTCCTTTATCCGGGCTTGGGAGACCCAGCATGGTGTTTCAGGTTGGCCGTAGTGTGTTCTATCCGATTCACACCCGCCCTTTAAGCATACCTGCATGCTCTGCCTGCTTCCGCCTTCGATGCCTGCCTTCTTTCTACTAGAGGATGCCATCGTTGCCGTTGAGGACTTCACCCAAACCCTGGGCTGGGGGTGCTTTCTGTCGTCGGCATTTCCTCCGACTGTCAAGTGTACCAAACCTTGCCCGTATGGGCTCTACTTATACCGGCAGATACTCGGTCACTGATATGACTTTACCTTATAATGATACCATTCAAACAGGTGTCTTCTCAATGTTATGAAGAGATGTGTACGATTGTTTAAGGGGGGAGGGTCAACTGTCTCTTGTTTGCTTCTTGTTTAGGCTCAAGTTGACGATGCGAACCCTCTGTTTATCTGCCTCCGACAATTTTCCAACTGGTTGCGGGAACTGAACGCGACGAAAATGCTCACCTTTGGTTCCACTGGAGGCGCCGGAAAACCGACGGCATTTGTCACCTGGTCTGGTAAGGCATTGTCGGGTGATTTGTCCTGTGTTTTCTTCATATCTATGGTGAATTGTTGAATTTCTGTGGCGGTCATAACACATGATATTTGGTTTTTTTCATAATTTTCTGTCGGTGATGTTGTAGATATTATTGGGGAATGTTTGTGCATATAACAATACTTAGTAACAAGTTAGTTATTAACTCTTTGTAATTATTCCTCTGTCTTTTTTATGATATATATATATATATATATATATATATATATATATATATATATATATATATATATATATGTATATATATAATGTTAGTAATTGTGTCTTGTTAAATGTCATATATATGATGATGAGAAAAAAAAAACTAATTTAGATACTGGAAATCAAAGGTATTTCAATTAAATTGTATGAAGGGCCAAATTTTTTCCGACTATTACCCAAAGGCAGATGACTATGAAAAACCCTTGTTCATAGGTATTGGAAAGAAAGTTAATTAGAAAAAATTAGAAAAAAAGGTTTATTTATCATTTCGGTATTTTCGCGGGCCATTTCACACCCCTTTGCGGGCCGGGTCTGGCCCGCGGGCCACTATACGAATACCCCTGGCTGGATAATGACTCGACAGTGAAAGCGTTGGTTATTGGTTGTTATAGATTGGGATCTTGGGGTTTGCCTTCAGTATGAATGTCGGAGGAAGCAGCTACGGAAACCGGTCGAACTTTGCAGCTGGATTGACCTCCGCGCAACTTACCGGGTACGTTGCACTTCGCCGTATTGGATTCGCGACCGATTCCCAACGATCCCATCCGCATTGAAGAAGATCACTTTCATCTTTTCATTTTTATTTTTAAGCTGCTAAACCTTTCGTTCTGAATCATTTTACTTACTTGCTGCTTAGAATTTGTGCAACTTTTTGACGTGTTGTTTTTGATGTCCTGTAGCGTCACTACCAGAGGACACCTAAAGGCCTAACTGGAGCTTGCTGGAGCTTGGAATCAACTTTGAAGGTCGTGAGCATTCAGGTGAGTAAGTGGCGATATGGTTTGCCTTATTTATCTAATTTTGCGATTGTTATGATTGTTGAAATTAAATGTACTTTTTTCGAGCTGCATTTTGAAATCAGAGGGAATAAGATCTAAAGGAAGACGGAAAAGACGATGGGTGGACGGATTGGAAGAGGATCTGCACATGGCAGGACTGAATCTCAATGGAAAAACTGACGGAAGACACCGAATGACCTTGGAAGAAATATAGCAAAGGACAGAGAACGTTTGAGAGATGTCACGGAGAAGTCGACCGCTGGACACAGCTGGAGGACAAAGGCCTGACCTGACCTTGATATGAGGCCTGACCCTACCGAGGTCAGGCCTCAAATTTTGGCCCCTTCTAACCTGGCTATGATGTTTGGTATGTGGTCCATTGAAAGCAGCAAATGCATTGTGGGAATTTTCTATTTTTAGAACTTAATATCTTTTAAAATGGTTATTTTATGCGTATTTCATTATTTTTCCTACCGAAAGTATCCATTTTGTCAGTTTGAGCTGTCACACAGTAAACTGTTGTTTTACATTCTTAGTTTTGGGATGGTATGCTGATCTTTGGACCTGTATTTTTATTCGCATTGATTTTTTCACGGCAACTTGTGGCACTGAATTGTGTCTTTCTCGCGTCTAGGGCTTGACGATGCGCATAACACTGCACGTCTTGCGTGGAAGATGATTTGCGATGGTTGTGTGATGGAAATAACAAAAACTCAGGTGCGTATTTCTTATCTCAGCTTATTGCTACCGTCATAATCTAAAAACATAATCTAAAAACACTTATTTAACATCGGATATAAGCAGTAGCGGCTCCACCGGGGGGCCAGGGGGGCCTGTGCCCCCATTGAGTGCCTGCCCCCAGTGTCCCCCCCAGTTGGGACCCTATACTTAATGCTATATATATTAAACAACAAATGGTTGGCATGATTAGAAGTTTGCCAAATCCTAGAGCCGCCACTGGATATAAGTGACATATGTCAAAGCGCTTTTGTCTTTAGCCTAACCTATGTTTACTGCGCTATAGAAATTGTCTAATTAATAATAATAATAATAATAATAATCTAGTGCAATTGGGAACTTTGAAAATATTTTCTCGGTTATGTGATTTTTTTTTTTACTTATACGAACTGTCGTTTTATGAGCTGTTTTGCATTTCGATTAGACAGAGTCGGTTGTTGGAAGGCCCTCTTCGCTTCAGCCGATAAAGAGCTCCTCGGTAAAGACGCTTTCAAAAATCCAAAGCGATAAACTCAAGACTTCTTCACCACAAGGTACAGAGCAGCATGAAACTGGCGATCGGAAACAAAATGATGCGACTAATGCATTACTTTTAAAGCAGTCGCAGTCTGGCCATGTCTCGAAAGTTTCTTCTGTCGAAAATTCGGACGATAAGGAAAACATCGACTGGGGATCGGATGATATCGATGACGATAGCATCCTCAAGTTTGCTTGTTTCGATTTACCGTCTCGTGAAAAAGCTGGAATTTCATCGGGATCTACTAGTTCTACGAAACTCAAAATAAGTTCGGGCGTGCAGGCACTTAGAGTGGATGGTCATAAAGATGGTCAGAGAGGTCCTGTGCTTCGAAACATAACGAACTCTCCGATCATCGACGGAAGAAAAGTTGAAACCGGCGCTGCAGAATCAACGCGGTCGCCGGAGAAGTTTCGGTCCTCGAGGAATTCTTTTGCGTTGGGAATTGGTAAAAAATCTACTCCAAAATCTACTGCGTCAAAAGCTGCGTCTTCTGACAATGATGATCTCGGGAGAATACGGCCAAATATCGCGGGCAGAGAAGTCGACAAGTCCATCTCAAATGCATCTACGGGCAGCCCTAGCGTGAGTGGCAACAATTCGCATCCAACCAGCGGCCACAGATCGAGTTTTGGCTTCAAACCTTCGATCGCGTCCCTTCGATGATGTTTCGCACGCCTGCGGCCAACCAGAGTCCCGCGGCGCCTCTGTCGTCGTCAATGCGGAAAACTCCGCCGATGTGCGAGTGCGGTTGTCGCGCCAAGCGGAAATCCGTACAGTCGCCCGGTCCGAATTTTGGCAAGTCGTTCTTCTGTTGCGGGGGTCGGCAGAGAGGCTCGAGGCCCGGGTGCAAATTTTTCCGGTGGGAGGCTTCGCCGTCTTCATCGGGGAATAATTCCAGGGTGACTCCGTTTGGAAGGATCGTGTCACCTTTTGCGTTCTCCCCCCTTCCTCAACCACAGTTCGACACTCCGTCCAGCGTTGGCCATTGTGTGACTAGAGCCAGATTTGGTGCACGTACCGTTAAGCTGTAACATCTTATGCGTATTGCATCGCACATCGACATGCACAGTGTATTCAGATCGATGGAAATTCACTAAAAATTTGTAGAAAATGTTTAAAAGTTCATCGTTTTGACCTGGCTTATCCACCATACGACCCCTGGTTGTCCAGCAGGATATCCTGGATTTGACCTGGATCTTGAATGATTTTCAGTTGATGTACCATTGGCCGGTACTTCCGTGCACTGTTTTAGTGGCGCTATAGAAGTTTTAGATCAGACTAGGTATTAGATTAAACGAGTTTGATAGTAGAAACTTCATAGGGATTTTTCTATTTTGTTTGCTTGACTGCTGCGCTTTTTAATTGAGCTGGTGCTTTTTATGTTCATATTCTTTTAAGTTTTAATGCGATTTTTACAATTTGCAATCCAAATGCTTTATGCCATCATATACAGTGCAAAGTAAATAATGTCACACAGAGTCGGAGACGACTGAATGACTGAAAGAAAGAAAGAGAGGAAATCATGCACCAGATTGTATAATTGCATGCATTTAGGCAAGATATCTTAGGGCCATTAGTTACTATAATGCTTATTGTTAGTTGATACTGTACTGTATTTTGATACTGTATCGTCTGTATGCCTATGTTTTAATCAAAATCTTTCGTAATACTGATTGACGAACTAGTGGGCAGTGATCGAATTTTCGTTTTTTAGCCTTCAGACTTTGCCCGCTCCACCCCCCCCCCCCACCCCCAATGAAGGACAACAATTTTGGGGTGGTAGGCCCTAGTCGTCTGACCCTCATTGGCATAGTCACGAGGGCACTGGTCCATATTCTGGCTGGTAACGGTCATGGATTTTGCACGGACAGTTGAAAAAAAAATTTTTGTCAGGGGGGGTAGGTGGTGGGTGGGTGGGTGGTGGGAATTACTGTAGGTAGCATGATTAAAGAGAATTGTGTAAAAACGAGATGAACCATCCTTTTCTTTTGCTGGTCTGAGACTTTTACCCGAAAATGTCTATGTGCCCCCTAGTCCCCTATTCTGGAACCCTGGCTACGCCGCTTCTCTGTTCCGGTTAATTTTTTTGACAAACCGAACACTATTGATGAACTGGGCTTACCCAAATTTTGAATAAGCGAAAGAAATCGAACCGTTGGTACAGCGTATCAGACTTTTAACCCTGTGGCATACCACTGATCAGTGGCGGCTCTAAATGGGGGGCCCGTGTACCCTATTGAATGCCTGATCCCCTGCTCGGACCTATACTTAATACTGCTACATACCTATCAACAAATGGTTGGCCCCCATGCTTAAAAGTTGCCACCCTAACGCCCTCCCACTTGCCAAATCCTGGAGCCGCCACTGCCACTGATGGTTATATTCTTCCTGTATATGTGCTCAATGCTGATTTATGAAAAATAGTTGGCCCAATACTTAGAACTCTTCCCCCCATTGCCAAATGCTGGAGCCGCCACTGGGCATTCCGTCTAATTATCATCAATGAATCGATTTCGACCCTGGCGCGTGCACCTACAAGCACACCGACACCCCCTTCCCGACCCCACCTCCAGAAAATCAATAACTGGCAGTGTTCCCGTGGAGAGAGAGAGAGACGCGGCAGCAGTGATGATGGCTGCTTACAGCGGCCAGTAGCGTTGAACGGACTCATCTTGAACAACAGCAACAGCCGTGGCGTGCGCCGGTTGGGCCTACTATGCAGCCCGTACGCCAGGGGGTGGTATGGGGGGGCGGCGGAATGGAAGAGGGAATCGGGCTGGAAAAGGGAGGAACTTGTGCGTAGCAGCGAATTATGCTGATCAATAATTAGAGGAGAAGGAGTAGGATTGTCGCCGTCGAAAATTCGAAATTTCATTCGAGGATGAGATTGTGGCGCATCTGAATTATTATTATTATTATTATAGGCCTATACTACGGCGGTGCATCTGGCTGTTGTGTGGGTTTGGCTGCTGAAGCAGAGAGATCGAAACATTCTGCTGCTGCTGCTGCTGCTGCTGTCGCTGCTACCGCTGCTGTTGACTTTATAACCAAAGTGGAATTATGCCTCTGTTTCACACTTGTGGCCCAAACGAGGCAATGGTCGTTTCTGGTAAGTGTCACGTGATATGATATGTATAGTCAAACTGACATGTTAAGATTATAGGCCAAAGCCAATCTGACCTATTTATTAAAATAATCTAAATCTTCAAGTTATAGGCTCTATAGCCGGGGCGTAGCGACGGGGGAGGGGGCGTTACATCAGTATATATACCCCCAAATCTCAGACTACCTTAAAATTTTCAATGATCACATTATACCCCCAAATCAAATTCCTGGTTACGCCCCTGTCTATAGCGATTTTAACATAATAATAATAATAATAATAATAATAATAATAATAATAATAATAATAATAATAATAATAATAATAATAATAGACCTAATGTGATTTAAAATTGTTTAGGCGGCTTATTATTACAGTATTATTATTACAGTATTATTATTACAGTATTATTATTACATTATTATTATTATTATTATTATTATTATTATTATTATTATTATTATTATTATTATTATTATTATTATTATTATTATTATTATTATTATTATTATTATTATTATTATTATTATTATTATTATTATTATTATCATCATTCAGATTCAGTTCAAGAAAGCATATCCAGTGAGTTAAAGTTGGTCCTATTATAGGCCTATTAGTGTTGTTCTATGAAAGTCGTTGAGGTATCGTTGGTAACTTGGTACCTTCATCACCATGAGTCAACTTGGGCTGTGATGAATTTTTCTTGTAGGGTGTTGTCTCCCGAAGCCGCTCCTTGTGCCCGGCGGGCGAGTATTTGTATGGCCGGGAATTCAAATGATCCAAAGGTAGGCAAAATGGGTCGGTCTCCCGCATTTCTAGGATCTCTCTCTCTCTCTCTCTCTCTCTCTCTCTCTCTCTCTCTCTCTCTCTGCCTCCCTCTCCCTATCTGTCTCTCTCTCACCCTCACTTATACACTCCCACTCGCTTGAGTCTGGTTTGTTTCCTGGTGGGCTTGCACTAAGAGCACTGTTTTTTCTAGGCCTTCTCTGGGGGAGTTCCCCCCGCCAGTTTTAAAATCCCCCCACAAAACATTTTATATGTTGGCTGGGGGGATGGAAATTCCCCCTTAAAAAGTGTTGAGACTCAGACCTTGTCCCCCCCTTCCCAAACGTTTCAAAAGCCCCCCAATGGCTAGAATAAACACTGCAGGCAGTGCAGTAAGAGACTCGTTTTAAACGGGGGTGGGGGAGGGGGATTTGAGAGGGACTTTTTTCCTGTATATTTTGTGCTTGGGCGTGCCAGAATCGAATGGATGTTACTAATTATAATAATTATTATTATTCAAAGCATACTATTCTGTTTCTTATGTTTTTTTGCGATTCTGAAGAATTTCGCTGAACACGATGACGCTGCAGATACAGAGCGATCACGTCTACACCCAGCTGGGCGTCGCAATCTCAGTGACGGGCATCGCGCAGGTCAGAAGAGTGCAGGAATGACGGCCACCACCAGTGCATGCATGACACGCGCCAGGAGTGCGTGACTCCTCAACGCCGCCCCCTACGATTATCCGTAGCAGAATGATAACGTTCAATATGCCTGGGAGATAGATGGATACATAGGCCTACATACATACATATATATATATATATACATACATTCATACATACATACATACATACACAGAGAGAGAGAGAGAATGAGACAGTGAGAGACAGATAGAGACAGAGACACAGACAGAGAGAGACAGAAACACAGACAGAGAGAGACAGAGACAGAGGCAGAGGGACAGAAAGAGAGGGAGACAGAGAGAGAAAGAGAGAAAGAAAAAAAGATAAAAAGAAAGGGAGACAGACAGAGAGGCAGACAGACATACAGACCGAAGAGAGAGAGAGAGAGAGAGAGAGAGAGAGAGAGAGAAGAGGAGTTGACATTCATACCAGGCGTATTTGCGTTGTCATGTTGATTCCTATGATCCTTAAAAATATAGAAATCAATCATTAATGATAATGCTTGGCAAATTTCATTGGGCGACCATTCATCGATGACCCACATACGAAGGGAAAAATTGGGGGGGGTGTCGAAGCGGCAATCAATGTGCAATTAAATATGGGAAGAGCAGATGCAGGGTGGGAGTGAGTTGGATGTCGTTGGGGCTCATCCATATATTACGTACGCAAAATAGGCACATTTTCAACCTCCATTTTCCCCGTTTACACGCCGTAGATACGCAAAATCACCTAAATCCACCCCCCCCCAATCAACCCTCTTTGCGTACGTAGGCTACTATGGTCGGACCCTTGCTAACGCGAAAGCGAAGAGTGTATTTGCGTCGACGTTGGGGCGTCTTCTTCGCAGGTGAAGATCCAGGGACAGAACGAGGAGATGCTCCAGGCCGCCTGCCAACAGTTTCTCGGAAAGACGGAGAACGAGATCCGGAAGATAGCACAGGAAACGCTCGAAGGCCACCAGAGGGCCATCATGGGCAACATGACGGTCGAGGTGAGACGAAGCAACAACAACAACAACTACTACTACTACTACTACTACTACTACTACTACTACTACTACTACTACTACTGTACTACTGAAACAACAACAAACAATACTAATAATAACATAATAACTCCAAAGTTATCAATCGATGGTACTCCAAATTCATCCGAGTAGATCCTGTCAATTCCAGAGATCGGTCAGAGTGAATAATAAACAGCAGGACAGACGATGGTGGAAAAGTGGAAAATCCAGCTGGAAGAGAAGTGGTTTTAGTCTAGATTTCAGGACACTCCGTTTGTTGGAAGATTTGACCAAGAGTGAAAGACAGTTTCGGGTGTTAAGACTACAATGGATAAGGCATTCACTCAGTGGCGGCTCCACAGGGAGGCCAGGGGGGCCCGTGCCCCCTATTGAGTGCCTCCCCCCAGTGGCCCCCCAGTTGGGACCCGATACTTAATGCTACATACATTAAACAACAAATGGTTGGCCCCCCATGATTAGAAGTTGCCACCCCAACGGGCCCCCACTTGCCAAATCCTGGAGCCGCCACTGCATTCACTCTTCCAAGATATTTGAAGATCTGCGTTATTTGAGTCCTTAATTAATTAAGCGTTGTGCTCTGCGTTTTCTTGCAGGAGATATACAAAGACCGCAAGAAGTTCTCGAAGGCCGTCTTCGAGGTCGCCTCTTCGGATCTCGTCAACATGGGCATCAGCGTCGTCAGTTACACCCTGAAGGACATCAGAGACGAAGAAGTAAGTAAGACGAGAGAATATATAATTGGCACTTTGGCAGTAAATCAAACAAGCAAACGGAGCGAAATGAATATAATTGTCATCGGAGGGAACAAGGAAGAACCGGATCCCCCCTATTCTGTTTAGGAGAGATTGTGGAATTTGCGCAACAATCGTTGTTTTTTAGAGGGGGGAGGGTAGGTAGCATGATCGAGGAGAATACATGGATGTTCGAAGAACTGTCGAAATGATCCCCGGTATTCCGGAACTCTGGCTGCGCCACTAATATCTGTAAACGAACTGCAGTGGCGTAGATAGGATTCCAGAATGGCCAAGCACCATCGCTTATACAGGCGAACGATCATTAGCGTCGCCACGGGGTGGGGGGGGGGCAAATGGGGCAACTGCCCCCCAACCTGCCCCAGACCACCTACCAGATTGGCGCAAATCCGGTGAGAAAGTTTTTTGTGGAGGGGTGGGAGTGGGGGTGGGGGTGGGTAAGTAATCTGACACGCCAGCCCCGTTTTACCCCCCAACCAAAAATTCCTGGCGACGCCACTGCGAACGATGTACAGTGTTCAACATACGATGCAGCTGTGTGTTCACCTTTGTACAGGTGTGTTTTTGTGTGTGTGTTTGGATGCTTCTAGCGTTACCTGAAGGCCCTTGGGATGTCGCGTACTGCTCAGGTGAAGAAGGATGCAAGAATCGGCGAAGCAGAAGCTCGCAGAGATGCTACGATTAGGGTAAGTTGGAATATTTTGCGCATAGGCTAATAATCTTAACCCCTTAACTCGAGTAACGCCCCGAGTAACGCTCGTCCATTCTACATTGAGTTACAAATAGTTGCCCAGTTAATGGGTTAAAGAAGTCACCGCACACAATTGAATGAATTTCAGTTGTTTCTCGTTCTATGAGCCGATGCCGAGTAAAGTGGTCGCGGCTGCATGGGTCGGTCGAAGCTTATTTTTATTCTGGATACCAGCGTCTCTATCGCGTCTTAACAGTGCGCAGTGCTCGAACAATATTAAAAATTTATCTGTCAAATTTCATCGTGGTCTCCGTAAACTGCATACCAATTGTAATAATAATAATAATAATAATAATAATAATAATAATAATAATAATAATAATAATAGTAATAATAATACTGCTAATAACAACAATAATAATAGTAATAATAATAATAATAATAGTAATAATAATAATAATAGTAATAATAATAATAATAATAATAATACTAGTACTAATAATAATAATAATAATAATAATAATAATAATAATAATAATAATAATAATAATAATAATAATAAGGTTTATAGTGATTCAGTATAGGATCTGCCCTATATGTGAACCACTATGTTCCACCCATCCATTCATTCACATTATGGTCTTGCTGTTTAATCTCATTCTTTGCCATCTTTTCCTCTCGTAAGTTTGTTCCTACCTGTATATCGAATTCTTTGTCTTCTTGTCTTTGCATAAAAAAATTTAATAACAACAAAACTTTGCAGTGTATTTCAAGTCTGCAATACTTCTGAGACAGATTAATTAACCCCTTAACCGTGTATTTAACTGTAACTCAATGTAAAATGGACGGCTATATCCGGGATCCCCAGTTAAGGGGTTAAGCCTTACTGGACGTGGCGTTTGTTTTGAACACAGGAAGCCCAGGCGGAGGAACAGCGTATGGCGTCGCGCTATGCCAACGACATCGAGATAGCCCAGGCCCAGCGGGACTTCGAGCTGAAGAAGGCGGCCTACGACCAGGAGGTCCAGACGAAGAAAGCCCAGTCGGACCTCGCCTACGAACTTCAGGTGCGCAATAAGCTCTCTCCTTCTCTCAACACCTTCAAAGAGAAGCTTAAAACCTGGCTTTTCCGCAGGAGTTTCACGTGATTTCTTGTGTTTTTGTAATGTTAAGTTCTTTTAGGATAAGTTACCACATTAATCAGTACGTTGTAATAATAATAATAATAATAATAATAATAATAATAATAATAATAATAATATTATTATTATTATTATTATTATTATTATTATTATTATTATATTAATTAATTGCAGGCGGCCAAAACGAAGCAGAAGATAAAGGAGGAGGAGACGCAGATCCATGTGATCGAAAGATCGCAGCAGATCCAGATCCAAGAACAAGAGATCGCACGGAAAGAGAGAGAACTCGATTCCGGAATAAGGAAACCGGCCGAGGCGGAAAAGTACCGCCTGGAAAGACTGGCAGAAGCGAACAAGTAAGAAAGTAGATCTTGTTTTTTTCGGTTTTTATAGTCTGAGACTATATTTTATAGTCTGAGACATTATACAGTACATTGGCATTATACATTGTACGTTGACAGTAAACGAAATTCGAAGCAACAACGGTCAGTTGGATACAAGAATATCTGATGAGTGTAGATTCGGTAACATTGGCGCAACCGCTTGGGGGGGAGGGGATGGTCACGGGGACAGGCCCCCTGTTTTTGCTGGGTCCGGTCGTGAGATTTGCACAAAACACTGTTGACAAATTTGGGGTTGGCGTTGGGGGTTGGTAGCATGATCGAAGAGAATATATAAATGTGTGAAGAATATAAATGTATATAAGAATATAAATATATAAATGCGTGAAGAACTCCATGGGGAGTTTTTTCTGCTATTTGAAGACTTTTTACCAGAAAAATCGATGATGCGCCCCCCCAGATTCCGGAACCCTGACTACGCCACTGTTTTCAACCAAATTCAAAACATTGAAAAGTGAAACCGTTTGTCTCGCGAGTATTTTAGCCCCGGTTTTGTGCACCGTGGGTGGTTTCGCCTTTAGTTTAATTTTAAGACGTAAAAGGACGATGGAAACAGCAGAGCCCCTAAAAGACTGACAAACTGGTCATTCACCTAAAATCATATTCATAGTTGATTTTTAATTTAGAGCGGCTAATAAAGACATTCGGGATATTTGGAATATTTCTGGCCTGTCTTTTGCAGGCATCGAATTGTGCTTGAGGCTCGAGCAGAAGCAGAATCCATCCAGGTAAACTGGCGGAAATAAAGGTTATCCGAATCCTGTCTTATTTCACCTTTCTGCTTAGTTAAATTATTTAGTTAGTTGCTAGTTATTAATTAATTAATTAATTAATTAATGTATCAATTGATAATCGTTAACTAACCTTGATAGCGTCTTGCCTTTTTGTAGCCTTAAAGATAATTCAAATAATTCCAGGTTGTCGGCTGTTGTTGCTGTTGTTTAATAAGTCATTATCAGTGTTTTATACAGGCCTGTTAGGAGGGGAGATTCTCCACCCCCAAAAAAACCCCCTCAAAATCCCCCCAAAAAAAAAAATCTCAGCACTCACATACATTTTGCATTAAACTGTGTCTTTTCCCTTCCAACCAAGTCGATTCCACCCCCAAAGCCTCAATTTCCCTTCCCCTCAGGGCCTGGAGTCTGGATAAAACACTGGTCATTATTTACGTAGAATACTTAAAGTGTAGACCTATTATTTTCTGTCAGTTTTGGATTAGAAAAAGACGTCTAACTGTTCTTGTGAGGAATATTATTTTTATTGCATTGATTTCATTTGTAAAAAAATCATATTCAAATTTCAAACTGAACTGTTCGCTGCAGGGATATTTTTACACCCCCTAACACCCCTCCCCCCCAACACCCTAACACCCCAATCTGAGACCAACACCCCAACACCTCCCAATCTCAGCTATGGGTTGACCTTTTTGCTTGTCAAGACCTTTTTGGCAGGGGACTCCCAGAATATACCGACACTGCCCCCCCCCCAATTGATAATCCTAGAAATAACCCTGGCTCGCTGTTCGTGTTTCCAGATGAAGGGCGAAGCGGAGGCCTTTGCCATCGAAGCAAAAGCAAAGGCCGAGGCCGAGCAAATGGCCAAGAAGGCGGACGCCTGGAAGGAATACCAGGACGCCGCCAAAGTTGACATGATTCTCGAAATGCTTCCAAGGGTAAGTACCCTCGGCCCCTGCCTTCACCTCGTTTGCATCATTCGCAGTGGCGTAGCCAGCGTTCCCGAATAGGGGCGTACCAAGAGTATTCGGCGCCCTTGACGGGGGGGAGGGGTCATAAAATTAAATTATTAGCAAGTTAATAAATCTGTAATTGAAATTTTGTAGCGCTATCGACACAAGATCAAAACTACAAATGCACTTTTCTTATTTTTACTGATGCGAATTTTTATTGATTTGCGTAGAGTTAGTTTTCTCAGTTTCTTCTCTTTCTCGGCTGAGTAGAGAGCAAAATCACAGCGTCTTTTGGCGCCTCATTCAAGTGTCGTCCACAGGGCATCCGCCCCTACCTGCAATACCCTATGCACGCCACTGGCTTTAATTATTGAGAAATGCCTAGGTTCAACGCATGTTATCTTCCTTAGACTGCTCCTCGCCCTTTTCTGACTGATTTTTTCCGACTTGGATTTTCATCGCAATCGGATGATGCCCCGGGCATTATGATAGTGGCGCCATATAAATTGATTGATTGATTGATTGATTGATTGATTGATTGATTGATTGATTGATTGATTGATTGATTGATTGATTGTCAGTAACTTTTGAGCTGTTTGCCTGCGCAGCTGGCCGCCGAAGTGGCAGCCCCGATGTCACAGACGAAGAAGCTGACGATGGTGTCAGTTGGAAAGGGTGACGTTGGCGTCAGCAAACTGACGGGCGAGGTCCTTCAGGTCATGCAGTCACTGCCAAGGGCGGTCGAGAACATGACTGGAGTTAACATTTCCTCGAAGGTAAGCAGAATTCACGAGACGAAGAAGGCTGAAGGCTGCCATTGAGTTTTTCCGTTTAAGCTTCGTTAGTGCAGCATTTTGAGTCTTTGATTAAAACATTTACAAGAGAATGGTACTGGCAGACGTGTGAATCAATTAGCACATCATCATCGACAGAGAAGTGAAGAGCACCTCATCTAATCAAGTTTTTTCAAAAATTAGGCACTATCTCATTGTATATCAAAAGTTCTTGCATTCAGAATTTTGCCTGTGGTATTCTCTATTGTCGTCGTAAATTGGATATTTTAGGGACATTTTTAAACTACAGAGAATGTTTTTTGGCAGACGTGTGAATGGCTAGCACTATATTGACAGAGAGCATTAAAGTGAAAGAGCACTTACGCCTAATCAAGTTTTTTTTCAAAAATTAGGCACTATCTCTTGTATATCAAAAGTTCTTGCATTCAGAATTTTGCCTGTGGTATTCTCTATTGCGCTATGGAGAGAAATTGGACATTTTAGAGGACATTTTTAATTAAGCATTTCAATTATGGTTTTGTTTACTGAGGAAAGTATCACACTATTATCAATTAGCATCATCATCATCATCATCATCACCATCATCATCATCATCGTCGTCGTCGTCGTCATCATCATCATCGTCATCATCATAATCTTCTTCAACTTCTTACTCTTCTTCTTCTTCTTCTTCTTCTTCAAAGTAAAATCTAATCGTCGTCGTCATCATCATTTTAAATTGTCATCCTTGTAAATATGATACTGGTACATTGTCGTGTCAGTAAAATTTTCCGCCACTAACCTCAGTTTTTATTTCGAAGCGTGTAAATTCGGGCCGCGCTATATAGCCTAAGCATATAGCCTAAGCATTAAAATGAATGAATTTACGTTATTACTTTACGCCGTGTTACGCAGCACATCGCGAATCCGAGACGAATATAGAAATTCCAATCAACAATCACTTAATGACACAAGACGACGATAAATACAGATTTTCCACACAGCGGTTGCATGTCATCAATAGCACAAATTTAAAATAAGAGAGAAAAGAGAGAGAGGGAGAGAGAGACAGAGAGGGAGGGAGAGAGAGAGAGAGAGAGGGGGTCTTTGAATTTTTTCTGACTGGTCAAGGTAAATTTCGAAATTTTGAGACTGCCTCAGTTGTTACTGCTTTAAACTGGTCCACTTCTGGACCGGGTTTTTGAGTAAATGTTACCAGGCGCTGTCTAGCTACTGTAACTCGTATTACTGTAATTATTCTAATGTTTTTCTAATGCTTTGAAAGATTTACTGTAACGTCATGTGACTGTTCGTTAGCAACTCTTCTTCGGCGCTTGCATTTTTTTCTTGAGCGCATTTTGTCAAAGTAAAAAACTAATCGTAGTCGGTCTCTTGTAGTTGTGGATTTTTCAGTTCTAAAATCTCTTGTGAATATGATGCTCGTACATTGTTTCTAAGTGTGTCAGTATTTCTGAAACTCTGATCTATGCTGTTTAAACGGTAGACCTAGCTAACGCATTGTTATCAGTGGCGTATACCTATGGTATGTCAGGTAGGGCAAAATGCCATGGGCGACACTTAAGGACTGTGTGATCTTGCTCTCTACTCAGCGTAGAAAGAGAAGAAACTGAGAAAACTGACTTTGGGGGTCATATAATCTGAGACCAGTTCGCATCAGTAAATGCCAGAAAAGTGCATTTTGTAGTTCAAATCTTGTGTCTATAAAATGTCATGATTTGAGATTTTATAGCCTGTCGGTTTAATTTTTCTGAGCCGCCTCCGTGGGCACCTCATACCTAATACCCTAGGTACGCCTCTGATTGTAGCCAGTGGCGGTTCCACGTAGAGGATGAGTGGGGTTGCGTACCTCCACCGGACTTTTTTCGCTTGTGAAACCCATTTTTGGGGTAAAAATCTCGTAACACTATACGGTGAAAACCGCGGATGACCTGTTTTGCTTGTCAGCCTATATATTTCGGCGTAGTAAAATTAGGGGAGGGGGAAATTTTTTGTGTCAGCTTTTTTCGGCAAAGTTTATTGATTGTTTCCTTCTCTTTTCATATCCCCACCAACTTCCTATAAATTCATTTCACCTCCCCCCACCAAGAATTCCTGGAGCCGCCACTGATTGTAGCCTGTTTCGAGCTCTTCTGAAGTAAGCTACTTTCAGACTGTTACGGTTTCGTTGCCTTACTGCGCTAGAACAACTGAAATGGGCTTACGTTCTGGAAAGCCACGATTTCTCGAAGTCGCCCTGATAATGGGTGGCGGGGGGGGGGTATTTTAACTCACGTAGCAGGAACTTTGTCGTTTAGATTCAGTGTCGTGGTGTCTGGCTGTGCGTCTGTGTTTTTCTACCTGTTTTTCCTGCTGTATTTCAGCCCGTAGTCTTCTGCCAAATGCTTCGGCATCTAACATTGCAATTTATCTATCAGGGCGTAGCCAGGAATTGATGGGGAGGGTATAATGTGATTTCGGGGGGTGGTACCAATCTTCAAAAACGTTAAAAATCCTTTAAGAACACATTTTAAAATTTAAGGTAGCCTGATTGCGGGGGGTATATATATACCGACACCCCCCGAAGCTACGCCCCTGTTATCTGTGTGCGTATCATTAAGGGAGTTTTCGAATTTTAACTATGGATTTGATTTAAAACATGTATTCGGTGTAATTTCTGTAGTAGTTATCAATTACTATATTTACGGACATTAACCGTTTATTATTTCCCAGTAAAAGTAATTATTACTTGGGAAAGAAAACTCCGGGTAGACTACACAATGAAATGCATTATATCGTTTTTACCGTTGGCATATTTTGTAACTGCCTAAATTCACAGAGACGTAACTGATAATTAATTAATCAAATTTCCAAGTTTCGAACACTTGAACGACTTAAATATAAGCGTAATTTGCCCAGGGATATTTCTAGGATTACGAATTTGGGGGGGGGGTGTCGACCTCAAATTGGGTAGGGGCGTTGCGGGGGGATTATGGGGTGTAAAAATATCCCCGCACATGCCCAATTACAATCTTATCATCTGCATACTGTATATGACTGAAGTATAGACCCCTATAGGTGTTAATACGATTTCACGGTATTCGGATGCTGTTACAGCATAGTCCATAGTCCATACATACGTCTGAATTCAACTGGCCTGGTACAGTAAACCCTTTCTAAAATCACAGCCTGTCTTTCTCGAAACGCAAATGGCCACCGCGTCCCAACCATGACGACCCTTTGGATAAAATGACCCTGCCTGACCAACCCCCCCTACCTTTGGCTATGGCTATCTCAAATTTAGATTAAGCGCTCAAGAATAAACAGCCACTGCGGTATATACTGTACTGTACTTTGAAAGCATTATATAAACTCACGAGATTTACTTACTTACTACTGGATGTCCATATGTTCTCGTATGCGGTATTATTGGAGTAGGCTAAGGCAGATTTGGTTATGAATTATTACTAACCCCATATTAACCTAAAAAACGCGGGTCTGGAGAAAGTAATGCCAACAGCCACTAGTAGTCTAGTACTAATGAATTCAAAATAGAGTAGGCCTACTATAAGAGATTCGACTGCATGGTTGGGCGAAACATAATGGTTCTCACACAGAGCAAACCATCCGGAACCACTTTAAACCTATCTACTATAGTATAATAATAATAATAATAATAATAATAATAATAATAATAATAATAATAATAATAATAATAATAATAATGTGATTTTAAGTGGTTTAGGAGGCTAAGTAAGCCTGTGTGAAAACCACTGAAAGTATTATTATTATACTACTATTACTATTATAAATTATTAGTAATAAACTAGTATAACCCACTCTAGATTAATGGCGTAAGCCACCTGAGCGTCTGTTTGCTTAGTAACCGGAGATCAGCGCCGGTCCCTAAGCTGGTTTGATTACGAGACTGCCTTTACCTTTTTAACCTTATTAAACCCATGTAATCTTATAATCCTACAGTAATATCCCGTTAACGACCGCTGCATTCCCGGTCTATGAGAACCGAGCATGCAGGGTTATTTCTAGGGTTATCAATTTGGGGGTGTCCGTAAATTCTGGGGTCCCCTGCCAAAAAAAGTGTGACAAGCAAAAAAGGTCATCCTATAGCTGACATTGGGGGTGTTGGTCTCAAATTGGGAGGGTGTTTTTTTTTTTTTGGGGGGGGGGTGTGTAAAAATAAAAATATAACTGGACCCGAGTTTTAACGGGTTTAATATTTGAAACATAAACAATCAACTTTATGTGCAAACTTTTATTTTACTTCCCGGACATCGAAAATAGGCCGAGTTCAGCTATCTGAAAAGTCGAAATGTTAAAAGGCCAAGCGCAGGGGTGACCGAGGCGCGGCTGGAAAGAGACCGTCCGAAGCCATGGCAGCCAGCGTCAGATGCACGGAGCATTCCACTCAGTTGTTGTTGATGATGTTCGTGATCCAGCCTGCGTGGGATCCCACCCTGGAGTAGACTCCCGGCCATCCGGAGGCACAGCCGATGCCCCACGAGACGATACCGACGAGGGAGAAGATGCCGTTACCGTCCTTGACGCTCAGGGGGCCACCGGAATCACCCTGAAATCACGGAATCTGGACAACTTTAGTGGGAAAAAAGACCAACGCAAAGCTACAGTATATATTACGTTCAGATTAAATTTTATGCAGCGTATCATTATTCTAGATTTTTACTTATTAACCCCTTAACTGGGGACCCCAGATATATCCGTCCATTTTACATTGTGTTACAGTTAAATACCCAGTTAAGGGGTTAAATTCGTTTCCAGTGTCGTCGTGAAATGAATTGCACCTCGCCTAAAGCTATTTCAACATTATAATAAACTACTTAGAACAGCGGTTCTCAACCTGTGGGTCGCGACCCCGAAGGGGGTCGAATGACGATTTGTCAGGGGTCGCCTGAAACATTCGGAAATATGGGGTTGTCTCTTTTTGATGCGCAAAACTTGCAATTGTACGAAATTTTCCCATTGGTAGTTACTAGTTTTTTTAATACTATAATTGTCATTCGAGGATAGACATTGGAGACAGTTGAGTAATAATGATTTGGAACATTTTAATTGTCATAGCATTATTATTTTTAGCAGTTTACATTATGAACGAAAGTGATTTTACGATTGGGGGTCGCCACATCATGGGAAATTTATTTGAAGGGGTCGCGGCACTATAGCCTAAAGGTTGAGAACCGCTGACTTAGAATAAGCAGATACTGCGGCGCTATATACACCTGAAAGCGCTACATAAATCCACGAGATCGTTTTTACTTATATATATATATATATCCACTTACCTGACACGAATCTCTTTCCGTGTGTTGTCCGTTGTCTGAAGCGCATATCATGTCGTCGAAGACGGCGCCATTGTAGGCGGAGTCGCAGTATGCATTCGTTGTAATGTTAAGCGTAACGTACATCAAAGTGTCTGGACAGCAGGCTCCGCCTGTGATATACAGGACATCGGAATGAATCACTATGCGTGTGTGTGTTTGTGTGTGTTTTTGTGTGTCGATTTGAAACTTTTTATATTTAAAATAGCATCAACACTATTTCTTGTTATCTTTTTTTCATAACTGCGTTTTCGTTTTTCAGTGGGCGGCGGGCGGGAGGGGTGCAGTTCCCCTCTGATAACCGCTTGTTCTCAAATCTAAGCATGTACATCGCTGTTGTACTCTGTTGTGTAGATACTCTTAATTGTTGTTCATTCATGGAATGTATATAGTCTAACCTTAGCATCGATGTTAATTACAACTATTTAAGTTGGTAGGATACGTACATTGCTCTAACTCGACCGATTGATTAACTTGTGTTTTGATTCGAAAGTGTCGAATAATAAAAACAATCAATCGATTAATCAATCAATCAATCAATCAAATTTGCTGTCTGCTGATTGAAATCGATGCAGTGTTTTATCCAGACTCCAGGCCTTTGTGGTGGAAATTGAGGCTTTCCGGGGGGGATCGACTTGGTTGGAGGGGAAAAGACACAGTTCAATGCAAAATTTGTGTAAGTGCTGGGATTTTTTTTGAGGGGGAGGGGAGGAATTTTGAGATTGTTTTTGGAGGAGGGGATCTCCCTCCTAACAGGCCTGTACAAAACACTGAATCGATGAATGCGTTGCTAGCCTGACGTTAGCGTCCCCCAGCCGGAGCACTGGCTCTTCTGGTAGGTGTAGAGGTTGGCCGGGTCCGGTGCGCAGATCGGCCAGACGTTGGCGTCGAGGGAGATGGCGGACGCCCCCTTCACCACGGAAACGTCGTTTTCGAAGGTGTTGCCGTTGTAGTTCTCGTGAACGAAGATGGAACCGGCATCGATGTACTGACGGACCGTACTCGCCGCGCTCCTCGTGTGCTCACCGACGACCAACGATACTTGAGAAGGAACCCTGTTGTGGACGGATTAGACAATTACAATTATACCACCGCGTATATCCAACTGCAGCGGCGGTTCCAGGAATTCTTGGCGGGACGGGTGTGGGTGGGTGTGTGAGTGAAAAATTTTATAGGAAATTGGCGGAGGGCATGGCCCCATGGGCGTCCGGAGGGAGGTGCAAGAGGGTGCAATCGCACCCCCTCCTCTAGAAAAATTGTGGAGTTATGAAAAAAGTAAAATTACTTGTTTCTTTCGTCACATAACCTTGTTTTGCATCACCCCCCTGGAAAAAATTTTTGCGGACGCCCATGGGGGATGAAAAGTTAAAAACAAAGTGAGAGGAATAGAAAGTAATTATTAGTGTTCTTGTCCACTAAATGTTAATAAACCTTGTCGGAAAAGGCTGACAAAGCAAAAAACGTCATTCCCAGTATATTTTTCAGTAGATTTCTTTATTAAACTTACCGTGAAAATAGGGTGATAAGCAAAAAAGGGTCATACAACCGATGGGGGGGATGCATCCCCAGTCATCAACACGATGGAACCGCCACTGTCCAACTACGCTTTAGGAAAACGCTGATGATACAGGCATCGGCATATAGCAAAGAGTGAACCCCGACATGGATTTCTTAGAAGACGCGATGATCTTACTTACTCTCCGTCCATGCAGTGGGCGGCTGTGACAACCCATTGTTCGTTGATGATGCTGCCGCCGCAGAAGTGACTGTCGCTCGACTTACGTCTTACGGACACCTGGAAACAGCGACGATCGAACAGGTGAGACGAAACAGGTAAAAAGTTCTCTCTCTCTCTCTCTCTCTCTCTCTCTCTCTTGCAGGCTTCAAATCGAATGTCACTAAAAGATTATTTTGCCCGAGGAACAAGGGAGATTTGGATTAACCCCTTAACTGGGTGCCCCGAGTACCGCCCGTCCATTTTACATTGAGTTACAAATAGTTGCCCAGTTAAGGGGTTAAAGATAGTGCGACTGGAAGGAAAAAACAGTGCAAGAATCTCAATTCTCTGGCTGTTCACTGCTGTTCAATGATACCTATATGCCTAAATTATGAACCGATTAAATCAAGAAACGCAAATAGAAGAATCAAAATAATTTCACAGACGGCAGGTAAAGAAACACAGGCAAACTGCAACGACGACGACGACGATGATGTTGTTGTTGTTGTTGATGATGATGATGATGATGATGATGATGATGATGATGATGATGATGATGATGATGATGATGACACATTGCTGATTCTGCCACCATGACTACGAAGTGGTCGTGGGTTCTCAGTCTGTTTACCTGCCATGGGAATTCGTATGGTCTGGCTTCCTGCCCTCCGACGATCTTGGTACCCGGCGGAAGGAACATGTCTCCGGCATCTGCATACTGACTAACGCCACACTGGCCCCGTCTGCTCAAGCAGTTAAAAGATAACGAATGCTACCACCATTGCTATGCTATGCTATGCTATTAAATGCTGTCATCCAATGCTAGCGATAGGATCATTTGTGCGGCAAAGCGGGGTGGGGGATGCCGGGGTCATTTTAACACAGCGCATCCCATGCGGTGTGGTCTGGGTGATTGCCGATAAGATGTTATAATTATAGTCTGCAAAGTTGAACCACATTTAAAGATTTTAATCTAAAATTGCTCCATTTTTTGGCTGGGAGAGCTCACGACTCTCTCTCTCTCTCTTTCCATGCCATTCCATTTCCCATCATCTTCCCTCCCTTCTCCAGCCCTTAATAGTGGGACCAGACCCAGCTCGCCAGCATAAGGGACGGCGCCCCTATCCTGAAATCCTGGCTACGCCGCTGAATAGAACATTTGTGACGTCATGCCGCCATAAGCAAGACATAATAGTTCTCAATCGAAACATTACTGAGAAGAATGTGCACCAGAGGCGTAGCGACGGGGGAGTAAATCGGTATATATATACCCCCAAAATCAGTATATATGTAATACAGCATATATAACATATATATGCATATATATATAACATATATAATATATAATATAGCAATATATACCCCAAATTTATACCCCCACAAATCAAATTCCTGGCTACGTCCCTGATGTGCACAGCGCTATCACGGTATTTTTTCACTACTATAGAGGCTACTATAGCCTAGGCATAGAAATATGAACAGACTGAACGAAGTTTGAACTCGGAACCAGCTCATCGAGTATCTTAGCCACGTGACAGAAGGCGCTATATACTGGACAACACCTTTGATGGAAGTTTAGAAAGCGTTGTTCTAAGAAAATGCCAGCAAGTAGGCCTATGCCTAGTCGACCATAGTTATTATGAGACATAATTTGAAGATTTTAAAAACGAAATCTCGTACTCACTGAACCAAATCGGAGGCTGGGCTGTAGAAAACGGTACAAAACAATATTAGTAACTGATAATTTAATAATAATAATAATAATAATATAAATGACAATTAGAATTAATGGGCATCAGTTAAGTCCATAACACCAACTGAGGTCAAATTCATATCATAATCCATCTCTAGATTGACATCCAATGTAAAATATCCAACCAAGGTCTCATACAGGCTAGGCCCAATTTACGAAAGGATTTGTGCACCATCGATTGGCACTACACTATTATTATTACTACTACTACTAGCTTTAATAATAGGCTTAATAATAGGCTTAATAATAATAGGCTTAATAATAATAATAATAATATTATTATTATTATTACTACTACTACTACTACTACTACTACTACTACTACTACTACTACTACTACTACTACTACTACTACTACTACTACTACTACTACTACTTCTACTACTACTACTACTACTACTACTACTACTACTACTACTACTACTACTACTACTACTACTATTATTATTATTATTATTATTATTATTATTATTAAATTTAGCAGGATAAAACTAATATACAGTATAAGGCCTACCTAATGCCGTTGAGAGAAGAGATGCAATCGCAAGCATAAACATCTTGTCGGTTGTTTTAACTTTGAGCAACCACTGCAGTCAGAGAGGATTTTATGGTCATTTATAATCACCAGTTGCATCTGACGGAGATAAGAAATTCGATAAGTTTTATCTAATCGCATCCACGTCGCCTATCCCTGCTTCGAACAGGTGGATGGAAAAACGTTCAGTTCCCACAAACATATCACACGGTGTAGCCTAACCGTAAACCGTTCCTCTGTTGAACTTTTTATGAGACAGGTTTTTTCATGCTCAGCAGATTAACCCCTTAACCGTGTACTTAACTGTAACTCAATGTAAAATGGACGGATATATCCGGGATCCCCAGTTAAGGGGTTAATCGGCTGTGTAAAATGAAAGTGGCACCTCTTAGGCCCAACTCAGCTCGAAATATCACAGGACAACTTTATCGATCGATTCAATAACAACTCAAAAATGTAGAAGGACTAGAGAGATGCAGATAGGTTATGTAGGCCTATAAGATATCGTCAGTGCCGTAATAAGATTTAGGAGCGCATCACGTATATTTGTGACTTTAATTAGGCTGAAAATCGTATACTGTAGGCCTACAGACAGTGGCGGCTCCACCGGGGGGCCCGCCCCTATTGAGTGCCTGTCCCCAGTGGCCCCTGTTGGGACTCTATACTTGATGCTACATACATTAAACAACAAATGGTTGCCCTCCCATGATTAGAAGTTGCCACCCCAACGGCCCCCACGCAGTGGCGGCTCAAGGATTTGGCAAGTGGGGGGCCGTTGGGGGGACAACTTCTAATCATGGGGGGCCAACCATTTGTTGTTTAAATGTAGCATTAACTATAGGGTCCCAACTGGGGCAAGGGGCCAGGCAGTCAATAGGGGGCACGGGCCCCTGGCCCCCTGGCTCCCTGGCCCCCCGGTGGAGCCGCCACTGCCCCACCTGCCAAATCCTGGAGCCGCCACTGCCTACAGAAAGAAAACTTGCTGGCAAAAGGAAATACTCACATGCATTATTATTATTATTATTATTTTTATTTTTATTATTATTATTAGATTTTTAAACAGTGTAATCGGCTGAGAGCAATTCAATCTCGATTTGATCTAACTTAGGGGCTGTCCATTAATAATGTCAACGATATTTTGGGGAAATTTTTGACCCCCTCTCCTTGTCAACAACTGTCAACTTTCATTGACCCCCCTCCTATTTTGTCTTCCTCTCCCCCCTCCAACGGCTGCTACCGTCAATGATTTCTCCAGCGAATCGTGTCTTTTCATAAAATGCCCACAAGCTCCAATTTTTGTTTTTGGATCAGTCCTTCTAAGGTGTGTATGTGTTTTGGCTTGATTTCTGCAATCACCTCTTGATTTGTTCTCCTGGTTGTCCGTGAGATCCTCAAGCATTTTTTTCCAGCATCATGTTTCGAATGCGTCAATTCGCCTGCGGTCCTTTTTCCGAAGTGTCCAGCTCTCCGAGTCATGCATCACTATAGGAAATATCATAGCGCCCAGTTTGCAAAAATAATAATAATAATAGTCATCATCATCGTCGTCGTCATCATCATCATCATTGCTCGCACGATGTAAGCTTTTGTCTCCTTTTTTGATGTCCCTGCTTTTCCAATCGCTCCTAGGTGTGTGATATCGGTGACCGCTTCCATTTCCTGTCCATCCAGTAATCAGTTATCATTCTGTCCTGGTGCCAGCATTTTAGTCTTTATAATAATAGGCCATTTAATTGTAAACCTGCTTTAGCACTCTCTTCTTTTGCTCTTGTCAGCGTCTGTCTCATGTCGTTTTCGCTCTCCGCCAACAACGTTGTGTCATCCGCCATTCCGCCTATCTTAGATTGTTCATGATGCGTCCTGCTATTCTGATACCAAATCTCATGTCATGTAGTCCTGCCTTCCTCGTGATATATTCTGCATATATATATATATATATATATATATATATATATATATATATATATATATATATATATATAGAGAGAGAGAGAGAGAGAGAGAGAGAGAGAGAGAGACGATCAGGCGATAAAATATATCCCTGTCGCACACCCGTGTCCAGTGTAATAATAATAATGATGATGATGATGATAAGGAGCTGTCCATTAATTACGTCAACAATTTTTGGGCAAGTTTTTACCCCTTCGACCCTTGTCAACAACTGTCAACTTTCAGTTACCCTTATAATTACGTCAAAAAACTTTTGACCCCCCCTAAGATCAATGACAGGTCCCAATAACAAGGTTATTATTTTTGCAGTGATGACCATTTTTCCCTGTTTTGCTCATCGAGTGTCAAAATGTGGTGGTGATGACCTTTTTCCATGCTTTTTTCCATTGTAATAAGTAGTATTCCATGAAATTTCCTATTTTTTGATTATTTGTAAAAAGTGAAATTGTTGACGTCAACTTTTCTTGACTCCCCCCTCTCCCCTGTCAACAGCTGTCAAACTTTTTCAAACCCCTCCTCCCCTAAATTGTTGACGTAATTAATGGACAACCCCTAATAATAATAATAATAATAATAATAATAATAATAATAATAATAATAATAATAATAATAATAATAATAACAATAATAATAATAGCTGGATTTGTTTGTAGCTTAGAAGGAGTTATCCTCTGTTGAATGTTATTGTGGTTTCTTGGAACAATACTCCAACCGAGGGTTAGAACTGTATTTTGCGTAGCAGTTAACTTAAAACATTGCGTTCTTTATACGGGCGTGTTTCAATGTAAGTAAAATTTCGTGAATTTACGCATAATCTTCGAGAGTAGTTAGTACTGCAGTAGCTGCTTATTGTTAAATTGGGCAATTAGTCTAAATTTGAAATAGACCTATCAGTATCCGAAATATTGGAGGCTTATCAGTCAATCAGGGTCATTTTATCCATAAGGTCATCGTGGCCGGAACGTTACGGCTAAGGAGGCAAAGATTTTTGGAAGAGAAATGCTTTATTTTTAGATATAAAAAAAACTTGAGGAGATGTTGCAGGAAGTGTAGGAAATTTTTGCAACTAAGAGCTTGTTGTCTGACTGTGGCGCAGACGGCGGAGGGCAGCGCCGTATTAACCACGGCGCAACTGGAGCACTTGCGCCAGGGCCACTGGGAGACAGACAGATAGAGGAAGAGAGAGAGAGAGAGGTAGATATAAGAGGGCGAAAGACGGAAAGAGACAGCGACAGACGGCGAGACAGACGGAGAGAGACGGAGACATAGAGTGAGAAAGGCAGGGTTATTTCTAGGATTGTGAATTTGGAGGTGTCGAGAAAATCTGGGGGTGTGGTTATTTCCTAGGATTCTAGGCTTGTGAATTTGAGGGGTGTCGGGAAAATCTGGGGGGTGTCAGGGTTTGGAAGTCTGGAAGTCTCTACCGAAAAAGTCTGACGGGCAAAAAAAGGTAATCCGAGGATAGAAGTTTGGGGGTGTCCTTCTCCATGGGGGTGTTTAGGGCTAATTAGCATACATTTTGTATGCATACCATTGTCACATTACCAAATTTTGGGAGGTGTCGACCTCAAATTGAGGGGTGTTGGGTGTTGGGGAGTGTTAGGGGTTGTCAAAATATCCCATCTCAGAGAGGGATGTCCGCTGTTATTCGAGGAATATGAAAAATATGAAAACTTAAACAACTAAATGAGTAAAAGTGTAATATTTTGGACACGTTTTATTGATTGATTTCGTTATTATTTCCTGAACATCAGTTTGCACGGAAGCTCGTGATTTTAGTGTTTTTCGATTTTAAGGATTTAACCAAAACTGAAGAACGCGCATAATACAATCACAAAGGTCGCTCGGTTTTTTTCAAAAGTTTCTCAGCGACTTCGAGGTCTTCCTGGCGCATCGGTAGAAGTCACCAGTTGTTGACTCAGTTGTTGTTGATGATGTTCGTGATCCAGCCTGCTTGATAACCCACCCTGGCGTAGACTCCCGGCCATCCGGAGGCACAGCCGATGCCCCACGAGACGATTCCGACGAGGGAGAAGATGCCGTTTCCGTCCTTGACGGTCAGGGGGCCACCGGAATCACCCTGGTAACAGATTTTAGAACAAGATCATGAATTCAGATGAAGCCGTAGACGATAAATATAAAATCTTACTTTCCTCAGATCTGCACTTTTGCGAAAGACGTTAATACTCACTTTTAGATTTACTGTAGCTAAGCCTTGTCAGTCAGTCAGTCAGTCAGTCAGTCAGTCAGTCAGTCAGTAATCAGTCAGTCAGTCGGTCAGTCAGTCGCTCGGTCAGTCAGTCAGTCAGGTAGTCAGTCAGTCAGTCAGTCAGTCAGTCAGTAATCAGTCAGTCAGTCGGTCAGTCAGTCGCTCGGTCAGTCAGTCAGTCAGTCAGTCAGTCAGTCAGTCAGTCAGTCAGTCAGTAATCAGTCAGTCAGTCAGTCAGTCAGTCAGTCAGTAATCAGTCAGTCAGTCGGTCAGTCAGTCGCTCGGTCAGTCAGTCAGTCAGTCAGTCAGTCAGTCAGTCAGTCAGTCAGTCAGTCAGTCAGTAATCAGTCAGTCAGTCAGTCAGTCAGTCAATGGCCTGTTCGTGTGTCTGTATGTCTTTCTGTCTGTCTGGCTGTCTGACTGTGTATGTACCTGGCACGAATCTCTATCGGTCATTCCAGTGTTATCTGTGGCGCAGATCATGTCGTCCGTGATGTCATCGGTGGTGTAGATCTGGTCACAGAAGGCATTCGTGGTGATGTTGAGGGTAACGTAACGCAAGGTGGGTGGGCAGCAAGCTCCGCCTAAGCACACGGCCACAATATAATTAAGAGTCAATAATTAATACGTATACGCTGTGTCCAGAAATAACTGCCCCCCGCCTAAACTTTTTGTAATGACAGGCGTAAACCTGCATGGAATTACATGAAACTTTACGTGCTAAAAAACAGACACCCAGTACTGGCAAAATCGAGCAGTTTTTTTGGTGTGAATTCGATACAAGATGTCTAAGAAATTGGGTTCTATATGACGTCACCCAAATATTTATTCCAGTTGCCTTTTCGTTGACGTCAATTCGGGCAATGAATGCGTTCAAATGAGTTATATTCAAAGTGTCCTTCTTTCCCCTCGGATGCATTTACGCATTTACGCATCGGATGCAGTTACGCATTTACGCATCGGATGCATTTACGCATTTACGCATCGGATGCATTTACGCAGTCGATCCCGTCACTGATTTACAGTTCTGTCTATTATTATTCCTTGATCAAAATGGCGCCCTCCCCCCCAGTCCTCAATGAGACGGTTTTTCAGATGGCCAGCGTTCTGAATCTGGCACGCCCACCAAGAGTTATTGCAACCGCCACTGTGAACGTCATATCCAGTTTTCGATTCCAGCATCTTTGGTAGTAGTGACCTCTATACTAATTTCTAGCGTGCCAACAAAAAAAGAGCAGATGGGGTTTTTAACCCCTTAACTGGGGATCCCGGCTATGTCTGTCCATTTTACATTGAGTTACAGTTAAATACACGGTTAAGTGGTTAATTAAAGGTGATGATATTGCAGTTGCATGGGGGGATTTGAGGGCAATACAGGACGAATTCCCTTACCTGAACTGAGGCTTCCCCAACCGGAGCACTGGCTCTTCTGGTGCGTGTAGAGGTTGGCCGGGTCCGGTGCGCAGACCGGCTGGATGTTCACGGACAGGCCGAAGGCCACCTGCACCTTGACGACGGAAACGTCGTTTGTCAGTCGGATGCTGCTGTAGGACTCGTGCACGAAGATGGCGGCGACGTCGTGGCTCTCGCGAACGGTGCTGATGGCGTTGCTGTCGTGCTCGCCTGCGACGATCGACACCTGCGCGGGACTCCTGGAATTTCATAGAAATTTCCTGTTTACTTACTTACTTACTTACTTGCTTACTTACTTACTTACATTTGTACCGGACTGCAGAGGCACGCATGCAGCACGCGGACAGGGTTTAATCTAGGCCGTTTCCCGAGGGAGGTGGTGGGTGTGGGGTGGAATTGCCCTTTTCCCCTCCGGAAATTTCAAATTCCCCCCACCGCCCGGAAATTTTGGCATACTACATCAACTGACAGCAGCAGCCCCCTAGCAGAATTCCCCCTCCCTCCCCCGGCTTTGTCAGATTCCCTCCCGCGGAGTCAAGGAGTCTGTATTAAACACTTCACATGGAATTGAAGTCTTACATTTTTACGGGTTGCGAAATTACGCTACACCCAATTCCGTTATATATATATATATATATATATATATATATATATATATAACCATAAATGAGATGATGCTGATAGAAAGAGACTCCAAAACTTAGATATTACTAAACCGTTGCTACTCTACCGATAGAAATAATGACTTTCATCTGACGCCTACTACTATCTTACTTACTCTCCGTCCATGCAGTGAGCAGCTGTAACAACCCAGAGTTCATTGATGATGCTGCCGCCGCAGAAATGGCTGTCAGTGGACCTGCGCCTTACGGACACCTATGCCAAAAATCAAAACATCATCATCATCACCACCACCACCACCACCATCATCATCATCATCATCGCCGAAGATTGACTGTCATCACACTTCCTTATTCGTATGGTCGTCTTTCTGAGTGATGCTAGAATCAGGAACAGGTGCCTTGGGAGTAGACTAGAGACGTCATTGGCCGGTGGACGAGTATTACAGTATTTTCTGAATGTATCGAGTCAAGAAATCAAAGATTGTCATGCGATTCCATTACCTGTTTGTGACTAACTCGGTGGCAGAGTTGCTTCTACCTGGGGCAGAACCTCCATTGTGACGCCTGGAACGATGGTGCGCCTACCTGTAGACTGGTACTTAGAAAACCTTGTCGTCATTTAGTACCAAAAGGTACTGCTAAAAGGAGGCAACGGAGTCGGGGATCGGGAAGAGAGAGAGAGGGTGTGAAATTTAGACTGTTTACCTGCCACGGGAATTCGTATGGTCTGGCTTCCTGCCCTCCGACGATCTTGGTACCGGGAGGAAGGAACATGTCACCGGCATCGGCATACTGACTCTGACCACACTGTCCACCAGCTGGAGTAAAAATGGCATCGAGAGTGAAATTATTATTATTATTATTATTATTATTATTATTATTATTATTATTATTATTATTATTATTAGTGAACTTCTTTAGCGCTAGTTTTAGTAATGCATTTGTCATCAATCGATGGTCGCTCCAAATTTGAATCGTAATTACAGTGGTTCTCACACAGGGCAGTCCCTACTGAACCACTTTAAACCTCTGTCATATTATTATTATTATTATTATTATTATTATTATTATTATTATTATTATTATCATCATCATCATCATCATCATCATCATCATCAGTATTATTATTATTATTATTATTATTATTATTATTATTATTATTATTATTATTATTATTATTATTATTATTATTCCCCCTTGTCAAACTAGAAACGCTAGTTTAAATATTATTCTATTTCGGACTCCATTGCTTTTCAGACTTTTGATTCCAGCTTTCAAAAACCAACGCCTCTCCTTTCGTGTCCCACAAAGCCAGCAGAAACCTATAGTTAATCAGATGAGCTATATAGCTCCAGATATCGAAGAAACCACCATTAGGGTTTCGATTGCACGATGCTGGAGATAGATATGATTATAAATATCTGAGAAATTATTGTAGCTGGTAGGTTACAAAGAAGATTAATGGCGAGGCAGGCCATATAATAAGCATCAAACGTGCGTTATATTCTTATATATATTTAGTGCGAATGATATTATTGTCTGCGATTCTTGTTGAATAGGCCTATTATGTTAACTAATGCTGCAGTTAGATCTCAATCGAATTGTAATTTCATTGAATTATTTTTAATTTGATGAAGATTTGTACTCACTCCACCAGATGGGCGGTTGGGCTGAAAGAAAAAACACACAAGAACATGACTTTTTATATAGAACTATTTAGGTCTAATTGCACATATAAAATATCATAACTGTATTCCCGTTTGCGCATGAACGACGTTTTAAAGGAAAGCTTAATCAATATTCGACTAAAAACGAAGTCCGAATTAATAACTTATCGTAGAGTTTCTCTGCTCAGCTTACCGAGCGCCGTAGCGACCAGCGAAGCGAAGACAATGATGAACATCTTGGAGACGTAAAGAACTTGTGGACCAGACCCGTCGATCGGGCCTTTTATGCGGTTTCCGTCTCCGAACTGTCAGCTGCGTACCTGACCGATAAGAGATCGATAAACAGCGTCGATAGGAGATGATATCTTTCGATAAGTGAACTTGATACGTTCCACCGGGGCGCCGACAGCACACCGCGAAGGGGGGGACGATTCGAAATAGTATGCGTGGGCAGTTGGTGAAATTATTTGTGAGCTGCACAGGTGGCTAGTTTCCCTCGGATAGGTAGATAGCTTTGACGATTTTTCTGATTAGGAATGCAGAAACGATAAGAGAACTGAATTTTTAACCGTCAGAGCACTCAGTCGAATGGTTGTCAAGGTCGAGCAAATATCTCCTTCATGTGTCATGTATTGCTACGTTGGCGACCATGGATTTCCACTCTTCATTGTGTTCCTGGCTTTCCATGTCAGTTCGATGTTGTCTCTAGTTCTTGTTGTTTCTCTTAGGTTGTCTGTATACTTCATAGGCGTCGACCCCGTGTGAGAGTCCTGGGGTCCGGACCATCACAACAATTTGGTTGTGAGGGTCCGTAAGGTATTGGGGACCCTCACAAAATCTGAATAAATCTATATTGTACCGTTGTACGATTATTTAATAAATTGATGTGCTGGATTCTTGATAATACACGTAGATATTATCAGCAAATGCATGTTGGCATGTTGGAACATTAATAATTTCTTCCTTTCTTGTTAATACCATACATCACGTCTTTTTTTGTATTTATTCTTAGTCATTACTTTTCACTCGGCACTGTAGGTTACTAGAATTGGATGAGTGCGACAGTGGTTCTCACACAGGGCAGACCCTACCGAACCACTTTAAACCCTGTTATTATTATTATTTATTGTTATTATTATTATTATCAAATTATTATCATCAAATTATCATATTATTATCATCAAAATCGGCAAATCCGCCCCAGTATTATTATTATTATTATTATTACTCTCTTGATTCAAGTGGCAGTGGCATCATCATCATCATCATCATCATCATCATCATCATAATCATCATCATCATCATCATCGTCGTCGTCGTCGTCGTCGTCATCATCATCATCATCATCATCATCATCATCATCATCATCATCATCATCATCATCATCATCATCATCATCATCATCATTATTATTATTATTATTATTATTATTATTATTATTATTATTATTATTATTATTGCTCTCTCTTTTGACCACCCTCTCTAATAACCTTTGCGGTTTTCTTTTTGTATCTGTCATCAGTGTGTTGTCGTCTGTGTATCGAAGGTTATTTATGTTCTTTCCTCCTATCTTTATCCCTTCTAATCCTTCGATTTCTTTCATAATCTCTTCCCCAAAATAATTCGTTGTAGAAATCTGGCGATAAACCACATCGGTGGTACCTTGTCCCCTTTGAAATTTGTATCCATTTTCCTTCGGCTCTTATCGCTGCTTCTTGATTCCAGTGGCAGATATAGAAACCGAGTGGCGTCCACCTGCTTAAACCAGTGCTTCTCAACCTGTGTGCCGCGTCACACAACTGTGCCGCAGCAACGGTAGAGGTGTGCCGTGGCTGAATATTGAAAAATAGTAAATTAATTATGGTGCTCTGGATTAATTGTTAATTATAAGTTGAATTATATCTCTTCAATGAAGTTAAGCATGAAATAGTGATAAGCCTACAGGTTGCAAAGAAAATATGTACTTATGAAGAACGGAAGTCAATATTATACTGTATACTAGACTAGAGTATAGTATATAGTACTACTAGGACTATACAATGCATCATTTAAAAATATTTGTGCGCATTTCGGCTGCAGGGTGCCGTTGGCTGTATGTTTCTCGGATAGGTCCCAGAATTTCCCTTCGGAAAATCGAACACTGGTAAGAAGTTTATCTCCAGTTCATGCTTTAGAAAAGCACCTCAATATTTAACCTCGAGTATTCGGTCACGTGCCATCTTAACATTGGTCCACTCTATTACGTGGCAAGGGGCAAGTTTCTTGCTGCCAATAAAACTTACCTAATTAACATCATTTAAAACAGTTTTAAACATCATTTAAAACATTTTAAACATTAACATATTTAGCATAGTGAAACAATTGAAAGTTCATCCCTCCACGATGGCCTTATTCTTTTCCCCACAAACTCTCCTCAAGTCTCAACTGCATGCCACGCTGGCGAAAGTCTCTAGGCCTATATTTGCTCTCACGAATATTTCCTAATCTGTATCCTTTATCTTGCACCTCAATTTTCCCCCCATCCGATTATTCGAAATTTCTCCAGATCCGGTTTGTCTATTTACTCACCAATTGCTTAACCTTTGTGGTCAGACAAACACGCACACACACACGCAGGCATATATATATATATATATATATATATATATATATATATATATATATGCCTATATCAACACGAACCTACCCCGTCTACATCATACTGCATGGAACATTTGTCTCACAGTACGCCAAGTATACACAAGTATACAAGTAGTCTATACACAACTGCATACAACTACCAGTATATTATTATTTTAGACCAACAAAAACGGCCAACAACTGATGAACAGATTTCTTATCATTTCAGCAAAATCTGAACAATCGTAATTTTCACGATGCGTTAATTTATGTTTTTCAAGTGTTTTTTGCTGCTCTATTATTGTCATGATCACGAGATTGTCTCTGGCGTGGATCGTTGAGCGGAAGGAACGCGCGGACGATCATCTACCGAATGTTTCGCAGCGCAGACCGGTTTTATCGGTAGGTTCGCACTCTCGGCTCCTTCCGTCGCCATTTCGTAGACGGACGTGACGGAAGGAATGATTTCCAATTATTATTATTCCAGGTGTTTTCTTCGCTCGCCGATTCTCGGGAGACGGCACTGGAAATTTCGTCTGATTCAATTTTAATAGAAGGGTTGGTAACCGGCTGTGTTGGTCGATCTAAGTCGTCAGGGTCCTCGTCCATCTCGTCGAATGTCTGCGATTCGAATGTCGCATAGTTCCGTCCTCTGACAAACTCCGGATCAATCAGTGGGAAGTGCGCATTTCTCGTCCGTAGTTCAGTTAGCCAACGGTCAAGTTCAAAAGAAAGATCGTCATCTTCGTCGCTGATTGTACGTAATAATGGGATTTGAGCAGCTCTGATTTTTGGTTTAGGTCGCCAACTCTTAAATTCAACAGAAGGATAGGAGCTATCAATTATTTTTCCACTGTCGTCATCTTCTTCACTGCTTGTAGGTAATACTGGGACAGGCGCAGCTCTGATTTTTGGTTTAGGTCGCCAACGGTCAAATTCAAACGAAGGGATATCAAGAATTTCTTCAGTCTCCAAATCTTCTTCACTGCTTGTAGGTAATACTGGGACAGGCGCAGCTCTGATTAGTAGTTTAGGTCGCCAACGGTCAAATTCAAACGAAGGGATATCAAGAATTTCTTCAGTCTCCAAATCTTCTTCACTGCTTGTAGGTAATACTGGGACAGGCGCAGCTCTGATTAGTAGTTTAGGTCGCCAACGTTCAAATTCAAACGAAGGGATATCAAGAATTTCTTCAGTCTCTAAATCTTCTTCACTGCTTTTAGGTAATACTGGGACAGGCGAAGCTCTGATTTTTGGTTTAGGTCGCCAACGGTCAAATTCAAAGGAAGGGATATCAAGAATGTCTTCAGTCTCTAAATCTTCTTCAATGCTTGTAGGTAATACTGGGACAGGCGCAGCTCTGATTTTTGGTTTAGGTCGCCAACGGTCAAATTCAAAGGAAGGGATATCAAGAATTTCTTCAGTCTCCAAATCTTCTTCACTGCTTGTAGGCAATACTGGGACAGGCGCAGCTCTGATTAGTAGTTTAGGTCGCCAACGTTCAAATTCAAACGAAGGGATATCAAGAATTTCTTCAGTCTCTAAATCTTCTTCACTGCTTTTAGGTAATACTGGGACAGGCGCAGCTCTGATTTTTGGTTTAGGTCGCCAACGGTCAAATTCAAAGGAAGGGATATCAAGAATGTCTTCAGTCTCTAAATCTTCTTCAATGCTTGTAGGTAATACTGGGACAGGCGCAGCTCTGATTTTTGGTTTAGGTCGCCAACGGTCAAATTCAAAGGAAGGGATATCAAGAATTTCTTCAGTCTCCAAATCTTCTTCAATGCTTGTAGGTAATACTGGGACAAGCGCAGCTCTGATTTTTGGTTTAGGTCGCCAACGGTCAAATTCAAAGGATGGGATATCAAGAATTTCTTCAGTCTCCAAATCTCCTTCAATGCTTGTAGGTAATACTGGGACAGGCGCAGCTCTGATTAGTGGTTTAGGTCGCCAACGGTCAAATTCAAACGAAGGGATATCAAGACTTTCTCCAGTCTCCAAATCTTCTTCAATGCTTGTAGGTAATACTGGGACAGGCGCAGCTCTGCTTTTTGGTTTAGGTCGCCAACGGTCAAATTCAAAGGAAGGGATATCAAGAATTTCTTCAGTCTCCAAATCTTCTTCAATGCTTGTAGGTAATACTGGGACAAGCGCAGCTCTGATTTTTGGTTTAGGTCGCCAACGGTCAAATTCAAAGGATGGGATATCAAGAATTTCTTCAGTCTCTAAATCTTCTTCACTGCTTTTAGGTAATACTGGGACAGGCGCAGCTCTGATTTTTGGTTTAGGTCGCCAACGGTCAAATTCAAAGGAAGGGATATCAAGAATTTCTTCAGTCTCCAAATCTCCTTCAATGCTTGTAGGTAATACTGGGACAGGCGCAGCTCTGATTAGTGGTTTAGGTCGCCAACGGTCAAATTCAAAGGAAGGGATATCAAGAATTTCTTCAGTCTCCAAATCTTGTTCACTACTTGTAGGTAATACTGGGACAGGCGCAGCTCTGATTAGTGGTTTAGGTCGCCAACGGTCAAATTCAAACGAAGGGATATCAAGAATTTCTTCAGTCTCCAAATCTTCTTCAATGCTTGTAGGTAATACTGGAACAGGCGCAGCTCTGATTTTTGGTTTAGGTCGCCAACGGTCAAATTCAAAGGAAGGGATATCAAGACTTTCTACAGTCTCCAAATCTTCTTCAATGCTTGTAGGTAATACTGGGACAGGCGCAGCGCTGATTTTTGGTTTAGGTCGCCAACGGTCAAATTCAAACGAAGGGATATCAAGACTTTCTCCAGTCTCCAAATCTTCTTCAATGCTTGTAGGTAATACTGGGACAGGCGCAGCTCTGATTTTTGGTTTAGGTCGCCAACGGTCAAATTCAAAGGAAGGGATATCAAGAATTTCTTCAGTCTCCAAATCTTCTTCAATGCTTGTAGGTAATACTGGGACAGGCGCAGCTCTGATTTTTGGTTTAGGTCGCCAACTGTCAACTTCAAACGAAGCATAGGAGTTATCAATAATTTCTCCACTGTCGTCATCTCCGGCGCTGATTGTAGGTAATAATGGTATCTCAGCAGCTCTGATTCTTGATTTAGTTCGCCAACCGCCAATTTTAGCAGAAGGGGAGGGATATCTTTTCGGCGGGACATATATCTCGTCGCTCGACTCAAGACTGACCTCAGCGTACGCTTTGTTCTCATTGAGTGCCATCATACACAATGCTACAACCAAAAACCACAGAGCTGTATTTAAGAGACGGGTGCTAATAGACCCTAATTCAGAGTTATCCATGGGTCCATTTTTAGGACCCAATCCAACCAAATCTACAAAATCTCCAACCCAACCCTTGCTGGTAATAGTGTTACTTGACCCAACGCAACCCAACCCACCGTAATGCAGTACAACCATGACTTAGTTTCTGACCCAACCAAACCCAACCCACCATTATTATGGAAAAGTCTGTCCCAACAAACCCAATCCAACCGAACCCATCCCAACCCATGGGCCATGGGTTAACCCTGCCCATGGACATCTCTGCCCTAATTGAAAGAAGTCAGCGAGAAATCAAGTTGATCAGGCTGCAGATCCAACCGCCGTAAAGGGTTCTAACGACTGATTGACTATTGCTTGAAATTCATCTTAGAACATAAGGGTTATTTTCAATATGGAACATAAAGTCACTTTAATTATTTTGTTTTAGACGACAGACTGAGAACGTTCGGTGTTAAGGTCTTTCAAGGATTTTAGCATTAACCCCTTAGCTGGGGATCCCGGATATATCCGTCCATTTTACATTGAGTTACAGTTAAATACACGGTTAAGGGGTTAAGCGAAGCAGCCGGCAGAAAACTCGTATCGCTGTTTGAACCGTCTTTGACTCTTTGTTCGGACCGCTATCGGGTTAGATTTCAAATCCAGACATTTTAATGTGTTTCAAACGATGAAAAAATTGCATAAAAATGCTAATATCAACAGTAGTCTGTGCTGTTTTGCATAAGCTTGTAAAATAGGCGAAAAACGTTCAAACGATATTCAAGTTTTCCGGTGATAAATTCGCGCAGATGTTTCCAATTTCGAATCAGGTTCTAACGAATGCAGTATTTCGTCGACGGCATTAAGCCTACCTGCCACTTTAGAATAATAATTATTATTATTCGTCGAATTTCGTGTCGTCGAAACGATTTGTCAAAAGTGATATCGATGAATTGATTAAACGTCTTCTTTCTAACAGCGGGGCAATATCAATAATTTACATCACGGCAAAGTGCAGAAAATACTTCTGTCGGATCATCTAAATGCTATGATATTTTCATTTGCATTTCCACTTCGTCTTATCGATATCTTGCAGCCTACCACAACATTTATATATAACCATTTTTTACCATAACGCCATTAAAATATTTTGTTACGATCAGTGCTTATTCTAGCCACGTAGACATTGGGGGTGAGTTTAACACTTTTTGGGGAACGACATTGGGGAGGTCATACTACTTGGCAAAATGTAAAGAAAAACTTTTTCGCGGGATGGGGGGTAATTTCAAACTGGGGGGGGGAATCCCCCTGAGAAGGTCTAGAATAAACACTGGTTACGATAATGCAGAAAATGGTAAATGTAGGTCCCGTACTCGAGTCCGAGCGGTGGGTTCCGGCGCTTATAATTATGTCCGGCCTTGACAATCAGCGACGTAAGTGTTATAAGCCATTAAGCCATTAATCTGGGGTAGGTTGCCATTACTTTTCTCAGACCCACGTTTTACCTCGCAGCTTAGAGCTGCTCCTCATTTTACCACCGCCTTCTCTAGCAGTGGCGAGGCGTGGATTGCCGGCAAAAGATGGATCGAATCTATAGACTCAGAAAGGGGATTTAAACCATTGGCGGCTCCGGGATTTGGCAAGTGGGGGCCGTTGGGGTGGCAAACTCTAATGATGGGGGCCAACCACTTGTTGATAATTATGTAGCAGCAAGTATAGGGGGACCCAACAGGAGGGCCACTGGGAGCCAGGCATTCAATAGGAGGGGCCCAGGGGGCCCCGATCCCCGTGTGAAGCCCCCACTGCTTACAGCTCTTCTTTGTGAATGACATATGTTAGCCTATGGTGCAATTTATTATTATTTAGTTTTTATTCTTTTAACTTGGAATTTTGTGCACCCTAGAATTAGAAGCATGCACCCGGGCAACCGCCTCTGCCCTCTTCCCCCCACGCTACGCTGCTTACAATAATCTATTAGTGACTGCATGGGTAGAGCAGAAGATTAGAATTCTGCGAATATCCTCATTCTGAAATCCCGCCATTTCTCGAAAGCAAATTGCTGTCTGGTTTTGAGATCAGCTTAGTATGTGAGTAAGTAAATGGTAAGTCATTCATTCGATGAGATCCATACAGTGTTTATTCTAGCTACCTTGACATTGGGCGGATTTTGAAATGTTTGGGGGCAAGGTCTGAGTCTCCACACTTTTGGAGGGAAATTTTCATCCCCCAGCCAACATAAAAATTTGGGGGGGGATTTTAAAACTTGGGGAGAGGAAATTCCCCCCCCCAGAGAAGGCCTAGAATAAACACTGAATCCGTAGATTCGAACCTCTTTCGCCCAAGTCACAGATAACTAAAACCGGACGCTCAATTAATTATAGATATATATATATATATATATATATATATATATATATATATATATATATAAACCGTCTACCAATAGTCAACCAATGAGAACGCTTGAAGGTAACAGAGAGACATACAGAACAAGGATCTTAATATTATAGATATAATAAATCTAATTTAATAATTCCGTGGCGTCCGTCGAGATAGCATCGGTCGGCTAGTAGTGCTGGTGTATTACTGCATTCGTGACTTTAAATCTTCTATACCTTGGGAAATTTTTCGCAGCGATATAGCGCTTCAGAAGAGCCTCTATACATACACTGCTGCATTACATTACATTACGAATATAGCTACAAAAGCTTTGGAAGTTTACGACATTGGTTGTCCTGTAGAAAGATCTTCCTTATTAGATGTCGCTGAATGTATGTAAAGGAAATCCATATGCTAGAGTTTAATCGCCTCGAAGTCGAGCGTTAGGAGTATAAAGATACAGACTATCACGGACAAGAGTGTTCCGAACTTGCCTCTTGCTAGAGATGACAGAATTATTATTGGCATTGGTGGATGATTTGGTCTTTTGAGATTTGATGCACTTGGCCTATGGCTAACAGTGTTTGTTCCCGTTGCTAAAATTTCCCAAGGTATATGAAGCTTAAAAATTACGTAAAACAGTAATACTGCAGTACTACAAGCAATTTGAATGCATTTTTCAATAAGCGTCATTTGAATAGTCCAAGAAAGTTACTTTAGATTCAAATTTTCTTGGAAATTTCATCATACAGTACCTAAAGCTGCAAAGAGAAGAATTTTCAGGGTCGTCATGTTGTCTTCTCCTGCTGACCTTCTTGTGCGTCGAAAAGAACTCGAGGGCAAAACGACTGGAATTTCGTAAATTCTTCGATGTCTTCTGTCTGCCACTTCTCAGAAACGGTTGCCCTCTGCGCAGAACGAAGACCTCGCCTGGCGCTTTGGCTTTTATATAGCGCATGCACAGAGGTGGGCGCATGCGTGGTTTGGTGACGTTAACAGAATGGTGTCTAAGACCGATTCATATGGCGCACAATACTCGTTTAACCAGACGTAGACTAGGCCTATTGCAACAATCAAGCAGTCACTATAGAGATTTGCAAGCCAGGCATTGCTCGAGTACACCTGGTCACACGTGTTTTTAATTAAATTCACATTCAGTGGCGGCTCCAGGATTTGGCAAGTGGGGGACCGTTGGGGCGGAAACTTCTAAGCATTGGAGGCCAACCATTTGTTGCTATAGGTATATGGTAGTAAGTATAGGGTTCCAACAGGGGACCATTCAATAAGGGGACACGTCCAAATTCACGTCAAAATTCCTGGCGACGCCACTGCTCTCCCTTCCCTGTCGCATTACCATTCTCTGTAGTTTGAAAAACTTCTTTAAAATGTTCACTTTACGCATTAGAGAATACCTCAGGCAAAATTCTGAATGCCAAGCACTTTTAACATGCAAGAGATAGTGGCCTAATTTTTGCAAAAACTTGATTAGCAGGTGCTCTTCACTTCTCTGTCAAAATTGCTAGCCATTCACACGTCTGCCAATACCATTCTCTGTAGTTTAAAAATGTTGTTAAAAATGTTAAATTTACGCATTAGAGAATACCACAGGCAAAATTCTGAATGCCAAGCACTTTTGATATACAAGAGATAGTGGCCTGTTTATTCTTGTCAACCTTTTTCGGGCAGAGACTTACAAATTCCGACAACCCCCAAATTCAAAATGCTAGAAATAACACTGGACTGAACTGAATGGTTAGGAAACGAAGAAATTGAAGAGCGAATAAATTAAAGAGTGAGTGAATGAATGGCTGAATGCATGAATTAATGAGCAATCGAGTGAATGAATGAGCGAATAAATGAACGGATGAGTTTGTCAACTGTGTAAGTGCAACTTTTAATTCTCAGAGCGCCAATATTAAAATGCATGATCTGTACAATAATAATGTTACTGTCTTTGAGGCATCAGTGCACTAGACTGGTTAGTGAATGGATATAACAAGCATGTTAACCTCTTGCCGGGTAATGTTTAGTAACGTAATTTTAGTAACGTAACGTAACGGATTTCCGGTAGCGCCATTTTGGCTGCTTGCACGTGTCTGTCCGTGCTTCGGAATGTCGCCGTTCTTGGCCGATTTACCGACGTCTTGCGCTTATTTCTTTGCGCTAATCGCGCGGATCGTCGCTTAGCCGTCGTTTTCGAAGCGGTCGGCGATGGTCTTTGCGTCTTCTCTGCGCCGAACGCTCGGATTCACGTCGCCCGTGTCGGCGTGGTTGGACCGCCAGTTTGAGCCACCAGTCACTCGACGGAGCCTACAGGCCATAAAGGGCAAAGACTGTTCCGGTTTCGTGCGCGGAATTCCATCTTCAGTCGGTTCCCGTCACGTTCGGCGATGGATTACTGTCTCGCAGATGACCGCCCTCAAGGATTCGCCGCCTGATTTTCGCCACGCGGAGAATTCTTCCCAGCATCCATGCGGTCCTTCAACATCCTTCTGCGTTTTCGCTGACTCTTCGACGGAACGTCTTCTTGCGGAAGACCGCCTTCTGAAGGGTTCACTGCCCGATTTCAACACGGCAGCGAACTCTTTTGTGCCATCTGAGCGGACTTTCCCTCAAGACAAACAATCTTCCGTTCCATGTCGATTTGACAGCGTTGTTGACAGCGCCTTTGACTTTGGCCTTCGCCATGCTACGGCGCTATAGAAGTTGTCCAGAACCATAACCATAACCATAACGTAATGCGACCTGGACGATTGCATTCGTCATGCCCGGCGGTTAAGGGGTTAAGAACGTCACTCAACAAAATACGACGCAAAACGTTAATAATAATTATTAAGCAATGATTTATTCAGTGTAATTTAAAATGTGTCATATATTCGTAAGATATGTGTGCGTCGATTGCGTTCAACACCGTTGCGTGGGAGAAGAAACAAACTGGCGAAGACTGTTTTCATCCCATTCTCATCATTTTCATATTCGACTCAGATCGGCGATCCACTATCGGCGGTTTCGGGGCCTGATCCTCTAATTCGGTTATCGGACCGGTGTCGTCGGTTTGACCGCTCGCCGACTGGCCTTCAATTTCGACGGGTCTCGACGGCCCTTCGTCTAGGTCAAGGTCACGGTCAGGGTCGTGGTCAGGGGCAGGGGCAGGGGCAGGGGCAGGAGCAGAGTCGTCTGGAGTCGGTAGGTTCATCGCACAGACAGCACACGACGATGCTACAAACCAGAGGGCGGTAAAATAAAGCACAATGTCAGTCATTGTAAAAACAATTACAAAAACAACAACAACAACAACAACAATAATAATAATTACAGGACTTTTATATAGGTCTACTTGGCGTCGTGCGACCGGTTCCTGTTGTTAGAACACCGAAGTTAAGCAACGTCGAGCGCGGTTAGTACTTGGATGGGTGACCATCCCGAGATCGAGTCGTTGCGTCGGCGGCTAACCGAGCCGTTCGCCGCATGGACGTCGATAAACCGAGATAGCAGCGTTAAGCTGCGAAGATAAAGCGTGGGCCTAGAGAGAGAGAGAGAGAGAGAGAGAGAGAGAGAGAGAGAGAGAGAGAGAGAGAGAGCAATGGCAGACTATTCTAGAGTAATGGAATAAGACGCCCCCGTGGGTCTCCGCTTGCTTGCCTAGTGTACGAAGATCGACTGAGCAGACGTTCGTCTGAGTTCGAATTCGTTCTGTCGACAACTCTATCGAGTTATCGTTTTTATCTTAATTAATTAAAATCAGTGGAATTTGTTATTTTAGGCGATGAAAAAGATTAGGCCTATCTTGCAAAATGCTAATTTCGACGATCATCTATGCAATAAATTCTGCTCTGCATTTAAAGCAGGAGAATTATTATTGTTTAAAAGATACGTTTGGTTGTAATCTGTTCCAGTGGCGGCTCCAGGATTTGGCAAGTGGGGGGGGCGCGTTAGGGAGGCAGTTTCTAAGAATGGGCCGAACTATTTTGTCATAAACCCAGACTAGTCTAGTTGCTTAGAATGAGTGTACTAAACTTGGACCACTGGGAGGGGCCGGGATTCAATGGGGGAGGAGGGAGACGGGCCCCGGGGCTCCCCTGTGGAGCCGCCGTTGATCTGTTCGCACAAATGTTTTCACTTTCTGTCAAGCTTCGAAGAATGCGAGATTTCGTCGAATTTATTGACATCGACGAAAAATTAATTACTTGTTAAATCTCCTGTCCTCCATAAAATATTCTCTGTTGCGCCTGCCTACCTGGATCTACAACCTTGACCACCGCGGACTATGGATTACGGAAAATGGACTTCGCCCAGATTGAACGCTCGTGAATAAGCTGGTTGGTGCGTTGCGCCAAGCTTTCGGGAATCTCTATAGAAATTTCCTTTTTCACATACTTACTTACTTATAACAGAAGCAAAAACTTAGGCGATTAATCAAGCAAAGTAGAGAATAATGCTGTGCGGGATCATTTCACAGCGATGGCATTTTCATTTGCATGTCTAGTAGACATTGTCTACCCATGTTCATAGGCGCCACATAAATTTTTGCAGGGAAAAGCACAGTGGTGGCGATTTCGCTATAAAGAAATGCTTTAATGGGCGGGGGGGGTCTTCACAAGACACAATGGTCGCGGTAATATTTTTGCAAGGGTTTCAAATTTCACTGCCAAGATATTATCGGTACTTGGTTTTACAGGCGGGGGATGCCCCTCTTGCCCTAATGTGCGGCGTCCATATTTCTACCTATTCTTGTCTGTTCATAGCCTATTGAGAACTGATGCACTGCATACAACAGGCGCATTTCTATATAAGCAATTTCAATTACCCAAGACAGTGGCTTTAGATTTAACTTTTATTGGGAATTTCATACCCAAAAGTGCAAAGAAAAGTGTCCTGCAACACTTCATGTTGTCTTCTCCTGCTGAACCTCTTGTGCGTCGAAAGGAACTCGGCAAAAAAACGACTGAATTTTCGGCAAATTCTTCGATGGCAACTGTTGTCTTCTGTCCGCCTCTTCTTAGCAACTGTTGTCCGAAGACCTCGAGACTGGCGCTTTGGTTTTTACCGAGCTCTATTAGCTGCGCATTTGCGCATGCGCTGTCTGGCAAACTTTGAGGCGGCTGCGAACAAAACGATTCTATGATGCATCAGACGACGGCATATTATGCAGACGATCAGCGGCTGCATGACCGGGTGTTTTATTCAGGCCTGTTAAAGGGAGATTCCTTTCCGAACAAAACACAAAATCCCGTCCAAATCCGAGCACTTAGGCCTACACAAATTTGTGCATAGAACTGTGTCACTTCCCTTCCAAACAAGTAAATTTCCCCTCCCAAAGGCCTAGAGTCCGGATAAAACACTGGGATGACTAAACACTCGATAGAAATCTCATCGCCTGCTCATTCTCCTCCCTTCTCATATATATATATATATATATATATATATATATATATATATATATATATATATATATCCATGTCAGGGTTTTTTTTCGAAATTTGAGCGAAAATTTGTGGTGTCGTTAGGGCTTTCATATTTGCACCGATTGAAGCCCAGTCGATGCCTACCAGGAATCTGGACCCGCATTTTGGATATCTATCAGATGTCTGACTTTTTTAAAGGGTTAAATATATATACAATGTATAGCCACCATTATTATTATTGCCAATATAGACACGTTAATAGTGTGGAAAGTGACGGATTTTTCTAGTCCACTGACATCACTGCAAGGCGTTTGAGGGTTCTAAAGAGAAATTTGGGTGAAATATCGACATGAATTTTTGGGTCGCCCGAAAATTGTATATGGACACCAGTATCTATCAGGTGTCTGACTTTTGTCTGACTTTTTTAAAGGGTTAAAAATCTATACAATGTATAGCCACCATTATTATATTTTTCAATATAGACAGTTATATATATATATATATATATATATATATATAATATATATATATATATATATATATATATATATATATATCACTCTCTCATCGAATAGCTTCAAGCACAAACACCAGCCTTTGTGCATTGTGTAACAGGCCCGACATTTACTGCATGCGTTCGGTCCGAACGTAACCGGCTGAACGCAGTCCTCTGCTTCAACAGACAGGCGTTTTTATTGCAGCTTTAAACGGCTCTAGAGATTTTAAACTCACGACAGATACACAGAAAACACAAGAAGCAGTGTTTCAAAGACCAAGACCGTTCGAAAATCAAAGCACGTCCATTTGATCGAATTTCAGTAGCAGCAGTCGTAGTCGTCGTCGTTTTAATAATAATAATAATAATAATAATAATAATAATAATAATAATAATAATAATAATAATAATAATAAGTAGTAGTAGTAGTAGTAGTAGTAGTAGTAGTAGTAGTATGTGTGTATGTATGTACATGTATGTATGTATGTATGTATAGCATGACCCGATGGAATACAAAAATCCTCCTGAGAAGACTTTTAAATCAGAAAATTACCAACTTCAAGAGGCAATAAAAGCTGCAGCGTCGCCAAAGAAGCCACGGCGCACTGCAACCGGCCCGGTCGGAACGAGTTTGCGCATGCGCGCTACTAGAGAGAGAGAGAGAGAGAAGAGAGAGAGAGAGAGAGAGAGAGAGAGAGAGAGAGAGAGTCAACTGGTTTTCGTTCGGTTTCGACCGGATGAGGAACTGGTTACCGTTACAAGGATCCTGATTATTATCCGCATGACCACAGACAGCAGCCACCTGTTCGCCGCCGCCGCCGCCGCCGGGCATTCTGATCGGACACCGGTGATCGGGTGAGGCTGTCACCGTCAAGACCCCTGTCGGAAGGAAAGAAGAGGACGGAGTTCGCACGAACCGAAGAGCTCGTGATTAAGTGAGAGGTTCGGTTGGCGAACTTGGCGGTCGAAGTAAAGCTACGACTAAACGAGAAAAGAAGACATCGGGTAAACAGCAAGATTGCGCGATAATGTTCTCTTGTAAGTCTAATCACTGTTGTTAGTAATAATGCATACAATATTCTCTCTCTCTCTCTCTCTCTCTCTCTCTCTCTCTCTCTCTCTCTCTCTCTCTCGATAATCTAATTTATTACGGTCTGTTTCAGGATGGATTTGTAACCAAAGAATAACGCATATTTGTCTCAAACGATATCGTAGCAGGGGCGGCGCTGAGGGGGTGGGTCCGCGGGTCCGGACCCACGCAGCCACGGGCAGGGGCACCCGAGCAAATCGTGCAAATCCGCAGAGAAATTTTGTTTTTCTTGGGGGAGGGGGTAGTCTTAGAGCCGGGCCTGGCCTTGTAGATTGCATTAGACACACCCATGCAGCCAAAAATAACCAGCGCCGCCTCTACATCCTAGTCTATACAGTTTAAGAATTTTTGACATGTAGAACATCAAGGTCAGAGTCAAGGTCAAGTCAAGGTCAACATGGATCCGCTTCCGAAGGTGCGCAACGTCGAGAAGGAATCGCTGTATGGATACGTTTACGGTGTCTCCGGTCCAGGTGAGCGAGGGGTTACAAGCAGTGGCGGCTCCAGGATTTGGCAAGCGGGGGACCGTTCGGGGTGGCAACTTCTAAACATGGGGGCCAACCATTTGCTGATAGGTATTTAGTAGTAAGTATAGGATCCCAACAGGTGGACACTGGGGGGAGCAGGCATTCATTAGGGGCACGCCCCCAGTTCCCCTATGTGGAGCCGCCACTGGTTAGAAGCCGCCTGAACTCCCATCAACAATAACTGGCAATTGACCGGAATAGGGGAATGGGGGGCACATCGACACCATTCAGGCAAAACGCCTGCGAGTAGTTTCTTCGATCATGATACCTATCCCCACCCAAAAAAAAATTTCTAACCGGTTTTGCCAAAATCTCACGAACGGTCCCAGCCAGAATGAGAGGACAACCCGTGCCCCCCCCCACTCCACTCTCTGTGGCTACGTCAATACTGGTCAAGGTAGGTTTTCAAGCGTTTCAGGAAGATTGCATTAGAGTGTCTGGTGGTGATGATGATGATGATGATGATGATGATGATGATGATGATGATAATGATGATAATGTTGTTGTTGATGATGATGATGATGATGATGATGATGATAACTATGATGATTATGCTGCTGATGATGATGATGATCGCGATGGTGCTGGCGGCAGTGGCGTAACGATGGGGGCACTTTGTTGATGAAGAGGGGTCTAAGCTAGGGTTAGGTTAGGGTTACCCTAATTTAATAGAAATTTATGCTGACAACCTTTTTTTTTTTTGCTCGTCAGGCTGAAAAAGGAGGCGATGTTTTTTTTGCTCGTCGCGATGGGGGCCCCCATGGCAAAGATTCACGCTACGCCACTGGCTGGCGTTTATGATGATGATGATGATGATGATGATGATGATGATGATGATGATGATGACGATGATTATGATGATGATGACTGCTGTTTAGTCGTCATTGCCGAGAAGATGTCTGGTTCTGCGATGTACGAGCTGGTGAGGGTGGGTCACGATGAACTGGTCGGCGAAATCATTCGTCTTGAGGGCGACATGGCCACGATCCAAGTCTACGAAGAGACATGTATCCATTCCTATATCTGCAGTTGTCCCTAATAAGTTATAATTAATTATAATTACCCGTCGTAAAAACATAACATCATCTGAATGACTACCATGCGTGGACCTTTATTCGTCGAAGATTTCCTCTCTACTCGCGCTGAAAATAAAAAAAACTGTGCGTAAGAAATAATTTGTGCAAATCTTACATGCGTCTCAAACTCGAATAAAACTAGTGTAGACAACAGAGAATTCGTAGAACGTTTCTCTAACGTTTAAAACGTTCTTTTCAATAATATCTTTTAAAAAATTTAATGGAATACCAGTTTCAAGGAAAAAGACGTCATCCTAGGATGTTCCCTTATTTCGGGCTTGCACTCATACCCCAAAAGTTTCTACCCCAGAATTGTTTGTCACCCCCAGTGTGAAGCCGTGAGGGTGGTTAAGTCACTCGCCGGATATTCTAAATTGGCATATAATAGGTAGGCATCGTATACCTTTGTCGCGGTTACCTGGGATTTTGATGACGTCAGTTCTCGGTGATTCCTTAACTTTTCCACCTTCGTCAGCTGGAGTAACAGTGGGCGATCCAGTCCTTCGAACTGGAAAACCGCTTTCGGTTGAGCTGGGTCCTGGAATCTGTGGAAACATTTATGATGGTAAGAGACGATGATGACATCTACTTGTTGGAGCTTAAGAGCTAACTATGGACATACTGTATATATATGTATAATATTGTATATACAGTATGTACATATATATATATATATATATAAGTTGTAATTTATAGCTAAAAATATTTGGGTGGCCTACACTTTTTTCAACTGTGTACTCAGGGCGCGATTTGAGGGGAGGAGGGACTCTTCCCCACTGCCCAACTGCGTCCCCTCTACTGCTACATCCTCACCACTACATCCCCCCACTGGTACAGTTTCCAACAACTACATCTCCCCCAAGCTCGAAATATCCCCCCACTTCTCCAGGTCACAAATCGCACCCAGAAGCGTTAGAAATCCTTGAGACACTAGTACAGATAATCATATAATGTTTTCGTGTAGATTAGGCCTACCTTAAAATCCGATTACTGTAAAGCGCAGTTCGTAACATGGTAATATTTTGCTTTCCATTTTGTAGTGGAATTATTTTATTATTCGATTTGCTATTGGTCCTTATCAGTTCTATATAAGTACAGTACGACAGAGGCACGTATATTAGAAATAAGACGATTTCTGATTTGCAGACGGATAATTCGTAAATTTCGTTTTAACGACTTTAATTCACGGATTTCGACACAAGTATAGGCCTACTTATGCGTATCAAATTATTGTCTTCGTTTCGGGATTTTGTTTGTGGAAAATGTTCGCAAATGTTGTGCATTTCATGCTAAATTTCTGTTTAGGAATTCAGAGACCGTTGAAGGACATCAATGTTCTGACCGACAGTATTTACATCCCGAAAGGCATCAACTGCCCAGCTCTCGATCGCAAAGTTAAGTGGGACTACAAGACCGTCAATAACATAAAGGTATCAAGAAGAAATACGCGATAAACTACACACACATGTCCTCTCAAAATCTTCCCGCTAAAAATCTTGTGGCGTGAATCAGATAATAATCAATCATGAATTATTTGTAGTTATCTATTTTGAGATCATATACTGCACAAAATTGGCACTTTTCGTCGCCAATCTGTAGATATATCTTATTTATCTAAGACGGGGAAAATTCTATTCTGTTTGAACATCTAGGCCGGAAGTCACGTGACCGGCGGCGATGTATTCGGGATCGTTCAGGAGAACACGTTGATCAAACACAAGATCATGGTTCCGCCGAAATCGAAAGGAACTGTCACGTACGCGGCTCCGAGTGGCAGCTACGACGTCACGGTAAACCGCTTCAGTGTTACCAGTGGCGTACCTAAGGGGGAGGAGGGGTTGTGTGGGAGAGGGAGCGAAAGGGGGCGGTCCACCAAGGGCGGCACAAGAAGGGGCGGAAATTGATTTTCACTGATGGTGATTGCGCTCAAAGTTAATTAAGTATCTTGTCTAAGAAGTTTGATCACGTTTGCCGGTGAACAAATCAGAATAACGATGGGTTGGGATTGGGAGAGGTGAAGGGGCAGGGGCGGCACCTATGACAACGCCCCGGGCGCCATAATGCAAATTGTTCAAAAAGAGGGCGGGATCAGGGAAGAAAAATTCTGTAGTGCAAGGTTTGCGGACAAACGAAGCAGTTTGGACGAAAAGAAGGCAGTAACAGTTGAAACAATATAGACAGATTCAAAAGTTATTTGAGAAGACTAGGTTATCAAATGTTGAGTTATTACAGTGGCTTTCACAGCACAGGTTAACGTAACCTCCTAAACCACTTGAAAATCACGTTATTATTTAATGTTACTTGCTTGTTTGCTTACTTACTTGCTTGACGGGTGGGCGAGATGTGTGCGCCGTTGTGTTGTTAGGACGTCGTATTGGAGTTGGAATTTGACGGCGAAAAGAGTCCGCTGACGATGATGCAGGTGTGGCCGGTGCGCAGTCTCCGTCCAGTCACCGACAAACTGGCCGCCAACTTCCCTCTGCTCACCGGTCAACGCGTTCTCGACGCCCTCTTCCCGTGAGCTCTCAAATCTATCGCCAATCAATCGATCGACCAATCAATCAATCAATCGATCAATCAATCAATCAATCAATCAATCATCGATCGATCAGTCAATCAGTCAATCAATCAATATATCAGTCAATCCAAAATTTGGAAAATCTCGTAATAACATTGTAGTTTTGATGCGAAGGACATGTGACGTATGGGGGGGGGAGCATTCGGTTATTGTCGGTCTGTCTCAGGTGCGTTCAGGGAGGTACGACGGCCATTC
>CM030851.1:12891403-12928903 GCA_018105865.1 Metaphire vulgaris
TAATACAAAGCGAGATTTGCTGGGTTACAGTTGACGATGGAGGTCGAAGGGAAAACCGAATCGATTATGAAGCGTACGGCATTGGTGGCGAACACTTCTAACATGCCGGTGGCAGCAAGAGAGGCATCCATCTACACAGGTAGGCTACAGTCGAAACGCCGTCGTCAACAACAGGCCCGGACCGAGTTATTAATTCGGAGGCTGACAGATCCGAAGCGACCAATCTCTGTCATGTATACGACTCTTCACTTTCACTTTGTCGATGACTTAATGTGCGTTAACAACCACGAAATAATAATAATAATAATAATAATTTATTATTATTATTTATTATTATTATTATTATTATTATTATTATTATTATTATTATTATTATTATTATTATTATTATTATTATTAACAGGATTCCTAGTGATTTGAGAGGCATTGGTTTGCTCTACTATTATTGTTATTGGCATTTAAACTAATAAATAATAATAATATTAATAATAATAATAACAATAATAATAAACCGAACGCTTATCAGCGAAACTTTACTGTATAGAGTCTATAGGCAAACATATTTATCAAATTTTAACATTTTATTTTAGCATTTAATATTCTAAGACAACACATAGGCCCTGCTTAACATATTTTTCGATCATATTCAACCTTCGCCACGAGTATTTGAAGTAAATTCGTCTTCGAACAGTATATATAAATCGGTGTGTTGGTGTGTCCTGCCGTGTCAGGCATCACGATCTCCGAGTACTTTCGCGACATGGGCTACAACGTGTCGATGATGGCCGACTCGACGTCGCGCTGGGCGGAGGCTCTTCGAGAGATCTCCGGGCGCCTGGCCGAGATGCCGGCCGATTCCGGTTACCCGGCCTACCTCGGCGCCCGTCTCGCGTCCTTCTACGAACGATCCGGTCGGGTGAAATGTCTCGGGAATCCGGAACGAGAGGGCAGCGTCACCATCGTTGGAGCGTGAGTTAGCCAAGGGGCCTGAGGGCCACCCCACCCCTCCCCATAGCCACGGGGGCCCGTAACCCCCCCCCTCATTCGGATCGGGACCGGCCGTGACATTCGTCTAAAACGGTGAATAGTTGGGGGTTAGGAGGTTAGGGGTAGTATTAGATCGAGAAAACGCAGCAGGCAGGGGACTTTAAATTAAGGCGCTGGAGTCGACGATGTTTATGCTTGTCAAGACTTTTGAGCAGAAATGTTTAGAGGTGCCCCCCCCCTATTCCGGATTCCTGGCTACGCCACTGGACGTACTCGATATTGAAACCACTGAAGCACAGTAGTCTAATCCACTTCTATAGCGGCACCATGCAATTCTCAATTACTGTATGAGCCGTTGGCGCGCCATTCATCATGATAGGAAAGGGGTGAAATCCAGAACTTTCTGGATATTAAGTCGAGATGTTTGCGTTGAGCACAGACATAGGAACTGACAACGAGAAAGCTGACTCGTGAATATTTATTTTCTACTTATTAATATTTATTTCGTACTCGTTAACATTTATTTTCTTCTCATCAATATTTATCTCCGCTACCGTATCGGATACAGTAACGTACCTCGGATGTACAGTAATGCACTAAATTTTACAGACCCACTACGTTTTAACGAAGCCCCACTGCGTTCTAATAATTATATTTAAGTATATCCAGTCATCCATGCCCATCTATCTATCTCTTGCTGGTATCATTATGATCAGCGTTTCGCCATTGGCGTCTATTAATAGACAACAATGGTTTGATGGTTTCCGAAACTTTCGGCATCGTCCAGGTGCAACTGGACCTCGTTGGTAAACACTGGCCCAACGCAATTTTTCTTTCGGTCATCTGGCTGATCAGTTACAGCAAATACGAACATTATTATTATTATTATTATTATTATTATTATTATTATTATTATTATTATTATTCGGATTATTATTATGATCACGTGACGCCAGTCCTGGCGGTGACTTCTCCGACCCCGTGACCTCCGCCACGCTCGGCATCGTCCAGGTGTTCTGGGGCCTCGACAAGAAGCTGGCCCAACGCAAGCACTTTCCGTCGGTCAACTGGCTGATCAGTTACAGCAAATACGAACACGCCCTCGACGACTACTACGACAAGCACTTCCCAGAATTCACTTCGCTTCGGATCAAGGTACCTTGCGATCACGTGACGTCAGTCAGCGGCGCCCGCAGAAATGTTTTCCCGGGGGGGGGGGCGGGAGGCAAAACACAATGGTCACGGTCAATATAGTTTTCGAGCGATTCAAATCCAAAGTTAGAGTTAGAGTTAAGTTTCTCGGTAATGCTTTAGTGTGAAGATCTTGCACGGATAAAGGCGAAAATAATTATAGTTACAGAAATAGATTTTTGAAAATATTTTTAGTTAACCTGCCAATTTAAATTTTTGCCCCCCATGCCATGGGCGCCAAATATCCGGGGTACGCCCATGAATGCACTGTTGTTGTTTTCTTTCTTCAGTGCAGGGAGATTTTACAGGAAGAAGAGGATCTTTCGGAAATTGTACAACTTGTCGGCAAAGTAGGTTTTATATTTTCCATCAGGCTGTAAATTGATATTTGAACGTTAATCTGATAATCTGTGTTCGTCGTGTTTTACATAGACATTAATATCATGTATTATAATAAATCTATGGTGTTTTATCTGCCGCCATATTATAATATAATTCACGCTAGCTCTGTTCTATATTAATAAGCGACTTTGTGTGATTTCTTTTCTGATTTTTCTTTTTTAAAGGGTTCGTTGGCTGAATCGGATAAAATAACGCTGGAAGTGGCAAAACTGCTCAAGGACGATTTTCTCCAACAAAACGGTTATACGGCATACGACAGGTCGGTGACAAAGCTGTTGCCGCTGGTCTGTTTAAAACCAATCTTCCGATGGTCGTTATAACATCTACGTTTTGATGCCTACACAGCTGTCGATTCCCCCTTCTACTCCCACCCCAAAATATTCTCGCTTTCCAATAAGGTTCTGGCAGATATCACAATTATTATGCTGACTTTTATAGATTTTAACAAAGTTTTATTTGTTATATATAGTCATTGACGCAAACTTGGATGCAAAAAGTAGGGGTCCAACCCCTATGCCTTCTCATTTCCTTATGGTAGCCTTTCAAAAATTGGAGGGCTCTAGCCTAGTATAGGCCTAATGGAAGTTTACGCCTATGTATATTTATGACTCACTGGAGTCGATCTCTGCAGTTAAGGAGAGGGGTTAATACCCCAGCGCCCCCAGAAAACCCGGCAAATTGATTATTGTGCGGAATGCAAGTCTGTTTGCATTAGCATCAGCAGCTGACTTCAGAAATAAGGGGGAGAGGGATGGGGGGTGATTGGCGACGAGCTGTGATAGAGTCTGCATAATTACCCGTGACTGGGTGATGATGATGGACTACAAAGACTTAACCCCTTAACTGGGGATCCCGGATATATCTGTCCATTTTGCATTGAGTTACAGTTAAATACACGGTTAAGGGGTTAACTTAAAGGAGAAAGCTATGAACAGGAATGAACGGCGAAATTGGAATACAAAACCTGCCTAAGCTTAGGGCAGAATACTACGAAGAATACTACCATGCATTTTTCGGCTGGGCGGTAAAAGCTGGGTGGGGGCTCACGACGCTCTCCCAAGCCCCCCCCCCTTGTCAGACCAGCTCAAGATCGCCGGTATGTAAAGTAATGTAAGGTAAAAGAATGTTTGTGTAGCGCCTGTAACTGAAGAATCGCTCAGAAGCGCTCCTGCATATCTACAAAGAGATGACTTATATAATAATTATTCATGCCGCTTCTGTGGTTTGTTCCCGAAGATTCTGTCCGTTCTACAAGGCAGTGGGCATGCTGCGCAACATGATTGCCTTCTACGACCTGTCGCGTCACGCGGTGGAAGCGACCGCCCAGAGCGACAACAAGATCACCTGGTCGACCATCCGCGACCAGCTGGGAGACCTTCTCTACAAACTGACCAGCATGAAGTTCAAGGTCGAGAGTTCATCGCTCACTAGTGTTTTATACGGGCCTGTTAACGGGGAAAAGCCTAAAGCCTCAATATTCACCCCACACACACAAAAAAAAAAGAGAAAGAAATCCCAGCACTTAGGCCCCTATACACAAAATTTGCATTGAACTGTGTGTCTTTCCCCTCCAGCCAAGTCAATTCCCCTCTCCCCAAAGACCTGGAGTCTGGATAAAGATGTTAGTATTCTTTCAATGTCCTGAATAGGCCTTCGTACAGTATCTAGTGAAAATTCCTTCATGCTCAAAATTCTCTCCGGAAGTCCTAGAATGATCGTCATATCTGGCGCTTAGCCTAACTGATGTCTCGTATTTTAGGACCCGGTAAAGGATGGCGAGGCGAAGATCAAGGCAGATTACGACGAACTGCACGAAGAGATGCAGAACGCTTTCCGTAACCTGGAAGAGTAGAAGGAAAATAGCTCTGTCTTCCAAGAAGACAAAAGCTATTTCCATCGAGTCATCGTCAACTGCCATCGCCTGACCGCCAATAAGAAAAAGACTCCGAGTGAAATCACAGAACCTCATAACTTTGAACTTTTTCTCGGAAAAGTTTCATAGCATCTTGATCTTAGAAATTTAATTACTGAACTGTACAGATGCACGCACAATGGGGCATTTTGATAATGCCACAAGGGTCCATCCATATAGTACGTACTTGCTGAGGGGAGGGGTTGGATTTTTTAGATTTTGCGTATGTATTGTACGGTGTGTGTAACGAGGAGAAGGGGGTGGGTGAAAATATGTCTTTTGCGTACGTACTATATGGATGAGCCCCAAGAGACCGTCCTGAAAGACTACACATAGGATATCAACAGACTGAAGATAGCACGAAATAATAGAGACATTAATGATGATATTAATAGTAATTACTTGCTACTGTACGGTAGGTTTAGTGTTGAAGCTATACGTTAATCAATTATTTAACTAATTGTTGTGGCGTGGTTTCTTAATATTGCGCATTACAAGCAGTGACAATGTTAAGGATGCAAATTAGAAACGACTTCGATTGAACTCATAATAAGACCAGTGATGTTAATCCTTGTCCTGGTCCTTGTCCTTAAGGACTCCTTAAGGACCAATTTGAAGTCATTGTCCTTGTCCTTGATCCTTGTCCTTGGAGGTCAGTCCTTGTGGTCCTTGTGCTTGAGGGGTAAGTCCTGGTCCTTGTCCTCGTCCTTGGAGGGTCGGTCCTCGTCCTTATCCTCGTCCTTGGGGGGTCGGTCCTTGTCCTTATCCTCGTCCTTGGGGGGGGGTCAGTCCTTGTTAACATCACTGAATAAGACTAGGCTACACGTTTGTATAACAGCAGTTCAGTTTGCTAGACACTGAAGATTTGACCCAAGAAATTAATTCGAGAGTTTGATTTTAATAGGCAGGTTACAGTCTAGAAGTTACAGTAGGCTAGTAAGGCTACATAGGACTACCTGCAGATTTCAACGTCAGCGTTTTTTTACATAGCTTATGGGCGAAACTATGCCAAATGTAGACTAGCCTATTGTAGGCATAGTTTAGTCTATGTCTGAGATAGGATTTGCTTAGTCTGCAGATACTGGTTCACTGCGTATTATGAAATCACAGCCTATAGGCCCTACAGACTTTTAAAATTTTAATGTAGGTTTATATATACAGTTGTATTGCCCATCTTCGTTGTACAGTTTTCAAAAGTAGGTTATGCGCGTCAGTGAGTTTCCCCACTTGTAGGGTCCGTCAAATCACAAAGCTGTCGCTGTCTGTCTGTCTGTCTGTCTGTCTGTCTGTCTGTCTGTCTGTCTCTGTCTGTCTCTCTCTCTCTCTCTCTCTCTCTCTCTCTCTCTCTCTCTCTCTCTCTATGTCCTGCGTATTGATCAGGTTTTCGGTTCAATCGCAGGACAGATAAAACAAGTCCTGCTAGCTCCGACCTATGCTTCTAGCAGCAATTTTTCAATCACTCTAGACTCTTAATAGGCCAGAAAGTGTAGGCTACAAGCCTATATGCCTATAAACAGACCTGTGTCGATGATATGTTAGGATCGAATGGCCGACGTTAAGATTTTAGGCAAGAAGGAGAGACAGAGACGATATAGACATACAGACAGACAGACAGACAGACAGACAGACAGACAGACAGACAGACAGACAGACAGACATACGTGCTCACTTAGGTGGCTGTTCAACTTTAGGTCAGGTGGTTATTTTGCGAAAATAAAATCTATTATTGTTTTTATTTTTCCGGAAATTGCCGACAAATGCCAAATGCAGGCAAACAGAATTGCGTTTAGACTTTAGACAGACAGAGATGGTTGACGTGCAAGAGCTTTTGATAAAGTGTTTTTTCGCCCGTCGTTGTTTCGATGTCTTTTGAGTTTCAGATGTAGGTACATTGAGGTACATTGAGGAAGTGTATTTTGCTATAAGCCTACTCGAGCCTATATATAGGCACAGGTGAAATTCCGTTGTGGCACACTGGAGGAGGAGGAGGAGGAGGAGGAGGAGGGAGAGAGTTGCTCAGTAAAATAGTTTGCGGTTTTGTTGTGGTCGCTGCGATTTCTGTATACCTCTAGAGTCCGTTCGCGCGTGTGATTTGAGCTCGATGTTGGTCGATAGCAAACTAATTGGCGCTTGGAAAAACGAGGATGATTTCGAAAGATCGGGGTTCTATGCACGCGAGCAACAGCAGACAGCCTTTCGACGAAATGACAACAACAGGCTATTGGGCGCAAAAGGCGATAGCGAGGGACGCCATTTTGGGGGCCGGTTTCGAAAGCGAATCTAAGACCAGCTGAGTGAGGATCTGGGGCCAGATTTTCAGTTGTTTCCTCCTCGCGCTTTGCACGATCCGAGATGCAAAGTCTGTGCGCGGAGAAAGCGGTGGACAAGGACAAGAAGAAGACGGGGGACGTGGTCGAGGTTCGAGTCGCGATCTGGATGGCGAATCTGCCGTCAACAGCGTCGTCGGCGGACCGTTATCGGCGGCGGCGACGGCGGCGGCGGCGGCGGCGAAGACGACGCGGGGCCCAGCAGCGGCCGCGGGTCTCCTGGTATTGGTTCTCGTTTTGGTCGTCGTCGTAGTCGGAGCGTTCTGCTGGTTGGCGTTACGTCAGGCGGCCATCCTGCGACTGGAAACGGAACTGCTGAAGCTGAGAATGCGATCGGTCGAGGATCGCGTGGAGCAGTGCAACGCGCTCCTGCTGGCGGCGGCGGCCAAGACTGCGACAAGAGCCGACGACGCACATCATCATCGCCAGGTGGCGTTTACTACTTCGGATGTTTTCCGCATCCAGCTATTATGTTGTGACCAGGGGCGTAGCCAGGAATTTGATGAGGGAGGGTATAATGTGATTGGGTCGGGGTATAAATCTTAAAAACACATTTAAAACTTTAAGGCAGGCTGATTTTGGGGAGTATATATACCGATACACCCCCGTGGCTACGACCCTGGTTGTGACACTTTGTCCCTGTCGCCCCGCGGCGTTCGTGCATAGAGGCACGAGTAATGGCGGATCTATAGTAGGGGCAGGGGACACCTGCCCCCCCACCCACTTTCTCCCTTACAAACCCGCCACAAAGCTTTATCAACATCATGCATAAATCCACGTGGAAGGGGCGGCGCAAGGCAGAATGGAGAATGGAACACGTATTCCTGGTTCCGCCCCTGGCAAATGCACCTAAAACGAACGCAAATGACGATGGCCAAACAGACCTTAAAAATCCGATCGGGTCGGAATCCGAAAACTCTTAGGCCAAAAATTGTTGACATAATTAACCCCTTAACTGGGGATACCGGCTATATCCGTCCATTTTACATTGAGCTACAGTTAAATACACGGTTAAGGGGTTAATGGACTGTTTAACTTTGTCGAATTAATTTACGCAATATGTCCAATCTGATCTCTAGAGTCCACCGGTCTCTTTATTCGGATCGAGACTTGTCGGCGATGACAAGACATCGTCGTCGTCGTCATCATCTTCGTCGTCACTGACGTCTTTGGAGGCGTCATATTCGCGGCTTTCTCGACTGAAGAGGAACGCAGAGAAAAAGCACAACAACAACAACAACAACAAGAACAACAAGAACGCCAAAACAAAGGCAAAAACGCGTTAGTAAGACCAACGGAGATAGATCTGTCTCGAGGGGGAACCCTATACTTTGGAACTCCCTCCCCGAGGAAATAACTAGCGAAACCACTCCCGACAAATTTGCAATGAAACTCCATACGCATCTTTTTAGCATTTCATATCAGAGGCTTCTGTAAAGCGCTCTTGACTATGGCCTTCGCCAGGCACAGAGCGCTATACAAATTGACATTAATAATAATAATAATAATAATAATAATAATAATAATAATAATAATAATAATAATAATAATAATAATAATAATAACGTTCTTAGACAAGAGTCAGTTTCCACAACGCGATTCTCCGTCTATGCACATAGCCTAGATCTGCCCAGGGCGGGAACCACTATGTTCCACCCATCCACTCGTTCACATTATGGTCTTGCTGTGCAATCTTATGATTTGTTCTCTTGTCATCTGGTACTGTAGGTTTCTTCCTGTAGGCTAATCTTCTTCGTCCTCTTGGGGGCTGTCCATTAATTATGTCAACAATTTTTGGGCAATTTTTGACCCCCTCCCCCCCTTGTCAACAACTGTAAACTTTCAACAACCCATAATTACGTCAAAAACTGATTTGAGATCAATTAGGTCCCAATAACAAGGTTATTTGATGACCATTTTACACCCTGTTTTATATAGTGTCAAAATGTAGTGGTGATGATCTTTTGCCATGCTTTTTCCATTAGTAGTATTCCATGAAATTTCCTATTTTTTTGATTATTTGTAAAAATGAAATTGTTGACGGGTTTGACCTCCCCTTTATCAACAACTGTCAAATATAACCCCAAAAATCAGTCTTGACAGGTTGGTACGGCATAATGTCCCATTTTTTTCAGCGAAGGTCGGACAACGTGCCAAAGTCAAGATTTTCGACCGTCCGGGGTGGGGTGGGGTGGGGTGGGATGGAGCATCCTTGACTAGTGGGAAGATTGTTTATTCGAACAGTGGCCATGTATAGTGGCCATTATTCGATTAAACAGGTTCATATTGTAAACGTATGCTCTTTAAACAATAGCCAGGAATATGATTTGGGAGGGTATAAATGTTTGGGGGCATAAACCTTAACTATAAAGATATAAACTATTTAACCACATACCCCTAAATCACATAAAAAAACTTTGGCTAGAAACCCCTATATATACCGATATACCCCCTGTCGCTACGCCCCTGTTTAAGAATAGCCACCATTGGTGCATCTGTCTTAACGTTCAAAACCTTTCTTTGCTATGCTTAACAAGCAAGAATATCGACAAAAGCGACTTATGTCAGATCTACTTTTTATTTAGAAAAGCCTGAAAAGGTCGTTGCCAACTTCGAAACCGATCAGCCTTTGCCTTGTAAACAATCAAGTGAGTCAAAAATCATGAAAAATTTCAACCATTCAAACTGAAGATTAAACTATTTTGCTTTAATGATGTCTCAAACTAGGACTAAACTTATAGCCTATATTAAGCTATTTACCGAAAATAATTAGCCTCAGTATTGGCGTAAATTTGGATGGAAATGTGAGGCCCAACCCCTATACCTTTCCCTTCCCCTTCCCTAGTATAGCCTATCAAAAAGTGGGGGACACGAGGCTAGCGGCCTAATAGAAGTTTTTTACGTCTATGGTGGGTCTATAGGTCTACTCATTGACTTTCTCCAAGGCAATAAAATATATATGGAGATCTATAAGTCAAAAATATATTAGACCTATATTTGGCATACTACTACTAGATTTGTTTAATAATGCTGCTGCTAACTGCTAATAATGCTGCTAATAATGCTGCTAATAATAATAATAATAATAATAATAATAATAATAATAATAATAATAATAATAATAATAATAATAATAATAATAATAATAATAATAATAATAATAATAATAACGTATTTTAAGTGGCTAAGGAGGTTACGTTAGCCAGTGTGAAAACCACATAGATAGCCGTGGGTTGGGTTAATTCATGGGTTGGGTTGGGTCAGACTTTTCCACATTTATGGTGGGTTGGGTTGTTTCAGAAAATTAAGTCCTGACTTAAGAAATTGTAAGGTATTAGGCCTACGGTGGGTTGGGTCAAGTAAACATATTGCCCGCATGGGTTTGGTTGGGTGGGTTGGAGATTTGATGGGTTGGGTTCCAAAAATCAACCCACGGCCATCTTTGGAAAACCACTTTTAATCGAAACGTGCATAGAAACATTTTTTAACTTGAAGATTGCTTATCTCTGACCGGATGGAAGCCATCGTCGTGGGTGGAGTCATCTCTGCATCGCCATTTCGATGAACTGAGCGGGCGGTTTGATGTACCAGTCGACGGAATCTACTATTTATACGCTCAGGTTTCTCCCTGCTTTGACGAGAATTTCCGCCAAATTGTGGGATCGATTGTTGGGGTTTGCTGAAACGGTTTAACTGGGGTCTCAGCAAAATGGGACGTGGGAGGGTGCTGATGGAAAAAATTTTTTTTTGTTTTGGTGGGATTAGTTGGGTAGGCTTAAGCCTACCCTAGCCTTTAATAAAATCCGCCTATGTATGGTATCTGTATGCTAGACAACTACAGTAAGACTTCGCTATAACGCATCCAATAGGCCTACCATCCAGTATGGTAGCGCATCACACAGGACCGTACATTGCGGCCTACATTATAACCGAGTCCGTTACACTGAAGTTTTATTGTATATTTTCACATTTATTTCGAAATGTGCATCCAATCTAACTTCTATAGCGCCACTTCTTACTGCACAGCGGCATCAACCGATGGTACACCAAATCAAAATCAACAAAAGTTCCAGGTCAAGTCCAGGGCATCCGGATGGAAAGACAGTCTATGGTGGATAAGCCTGGTCAAAAAGATGGGGGTTTAAACTTGTTGTAAAAAGTTGTAGCGTAGGCCGACTAAGATATTTTGGCTAATTTATTTGTCGTTTCGTTTCTGTTATAGGTTACTTACAATACGGTGGCTGCCCTGGAAGCGTACGCCATCATGGTTGACGCCGATCACCAGATGGCCAAATGCATGACGGGTGTCGATTATGTCACTCCCGGTCGAGACTTCGCAAATAATGCTCAGAGTAAGTCGTGCCACACCGGAACAACCGCCCACCTGCGCAAGGGACAGAAGGTCTGGCTGAAGAGCTTCCACATGGGAGACGCCGTATCAGTCCTTTCCATGAGGCACACCAGCTTCTGGGGAGTGGTCAAGCTGTAGTGTCCGCTGGAAAACAGAGGCGGCGCTGTTTTTTTAAAATTGGCTGGGTGGATCTAATGCAATCTACACGACCAGACCTGACTAAGACTACCCCTCCTCCACCCCCCCCACCCCCCAAGAAAAACAAAATTTCTCTGCAGATTTGCACGATTTGCTCGGGTGCCCCTGCCCGAGGCCGGGTGGGTCCGGACCCGCGGACCCACCTCCTCAGCGCCGCCCCTGCCGGAAAACCGAGATCGTCGCGACCAAGAAGAAAATCCGCCATATTGATCGAAAACTCCCGGCTCGAAAGACGTCACAGGTTTCCGTGGATGAGGAGGCTCGATGAGGACAGTCTCTCTCTCTCTCTCTCTCTCTCTCTCTCTCTCTCTCTCTCATAACGAGTGTAAATATACTATTTATGTAGCGCCTTAGTAGTAATGCGATGACGTCAGTCGAAAGCACTGCGTCGACGACTCGGCGTTCGCCCGACTTCGACGGCGTACATGTAGACGGCCAGATGCTCGAGTTAAGAGCAAGGTCTCGGGCTCGAACCCGAGTCGACAGGACTACCCTGCGCTATGCACAACTGATCGAGTCATCTGTTGAAGGCTAAGCAATCGCTTTTCCCGTGTAGGAATGTACACGGGCACACTCTGCCCCATCCCCAGCTGTAGGCCTGGCGTTTAGAAGCGGATCTGGCTGGAAAAATAAGGCGGGGGAAACGAGGAAAGATGCTGTACAAAGTCAGAGGACAAAAACTTTTTTATTAGATAGGCCTATAGCAGGGGCGGTTCCACGTGGGGATGACTGGGGATGCATTAGGCCCCTATACCCCACTGAGAATTTTTTGCTTGTTATCAACGTTTGACGTTGGTTATCTGTAGGCCTATTCCGTATACAAAATAGAGCTATAGCTGCATGATGGCCTTTTTTGCGTATCAGCCTTTTTCAGGAAATGTTATGTACATTTGTCAGGGAAAACACTGTTAATGACCTTTTTTGCTTGTCAGTCATTTTCTGGATTTCATTTCATCCGCCCCCTCCCCCCAACTTCCTATAAATTCATAGCATCCTCCACCAACTTCCTAAAAATTTCTAAATTCCTTGCATCCCACCTCCCAGTGGCGTAAACCTGGCGTCTATCCCCCCAACATTGGGGAGGGGATAGAATCGTCCATAAAGTCAGGTCAGACCCTCTTTTCATCTCCCAAAATCCCAAAAAGTCTTGACGAGCAAAAAAAGATCATCCGCAATTAATGAGTGTAATGAGTGATTTTTACCATAGGTCACAAAACACTGGGGAGATAAATTGATACTCTGTCCCCCTCTTACTAATTATTGGGAGACCGTCCCCCGCAGTCCCCCGTGTTTTGCGCCCTTGCACCCCCCTCCCCACCAAGAATTCTTGGAACCGCCACTGAAATCTAGTAAATGAAATTATAATCTGGAATCGCCATCACCGATTACTGACAATCTGCTTAATTCTTTGTGGAAAGCGATCCGTCAAATGATGAAACAATTCTGAACATTCCAGGAAAGTCACGATTATAAAAATGGCGTCGATGAAATGTTATTATCTCCGTCTAGCCATTGAGACGCGTGAATGAACTGCTGCATACAATTTTTACACTGCTGCATATAAGTTTTGTACTGTATTTAACATCACTCTGCTTATTATTCTGCGCAAAAGTCGGAATCTGTTTGGAGTAATCTGAGTAGTGTTGACTGTTTCTAACTTGTTTCCTACTGAAATGTTCACCTCTGGTCCAGAGTAACGGTGGGGACCTATTCGAGCTAAACTTCAGTGTAAAACTTTTCTCGAAAGCAATAGTTTTACATTGACTTTAATCCTAAGCAAGTCGAACTTTCGTCGCCAAAGATTAGGCCGCCTACTTTCATTGTCCAGTCATGAAGACATGCAGGCCTACAGGGGCCTGAGCGGTAGGCATCCTCAGTGGCGTGCAGAGAGTGGTGGACGTCTGTCATGGGGCCAATAAGTCGATAAAAAATGGTTGACGAGCAAAAGACGTCGCAGACTCAATTTCGGCGTTCACATCTGGTCGGCCCCCGGGGCCACCGCCCCACCGGTCCCCCTTTGCACTGATAACTAGGGTGTGGCCAGTATTGCAGATACCCTGGGCAGGCATGGGCGCCTGCACATTAGGGAAAGAGGGTCACTTGCTCCCCCCTGGAAACTGCAAATACCAATATTTCACATTGAAATTTGAAAACCTTGCTAAAATATTAAACGCGGCCATTGTGATAAAATGTGTTCTGTCCCGTCCTGGACAAATTTATGTGGCGCAACCGTGACCATTAATGTGTTCTGCCCCTCCTGGAAAAATTTCCGTGGGCGCCCATGATTGGCAATGACCCCCATCCTTAGCCAATAGCCAATGACGATGGAACACCATAACTTAGTCAGCTTCGGTTCGAAAGTCAAAGCCTGAACTCAAAGATTTTAAAAGACTTTAAAAATACAAAGACTTTGTCCTATGTAAATTAACATAATATGTTATAATCTGCATCCACTCATAGGTCTATACTATAGGCCTATGAGTAGAGTCCCACCATTGGCTAAACTGATCACACCAACGCGTGGCGCTATAGGGGCGGGCGGGCGACGGCAACCTATCCCCTAATGGAGCCGTACCTTAATATTACAAGCTTAGGAAATACACAATATAGCGCTATATAAATGGGTCACGTACTCAAGTTAGTTACTTACTTACGTTAAGGAGTTAAAGGTGGCTGGAAACGTTCTCTGCGTCAAGAGCGTCTTATTTTCTCGTGATTTTCTCGTAAATATTCCGAAAAATGTCGTTAATTTTTGAAGAGAACGCCGACCGGCCGTCGTCCTGAGCATCGATACAGTCGTCGGGCGTCGACTGTACGGCAGGAACCGAGCGGAGACCGGGGAAGGGCACGGCCGGCCGACGGACGGTCCGCCCGACGCTGGAACTTATCTAGCGCTACTGTACAACCGACGACGGATTAGGACTATTGGAGACAAAGAGAAAGAAAGAACGGAAACGACGAACGGAGCTTCATTCGACTGGCGGATAGACTTAACGAACGATCGTCGCAATGACAGAATATAAATTGGTCGTCGTTGGTGGTATGATATATGATTTATCGTAATTTCACTCTTTGAAGATGATAATGATACTACTACTACTACTACTGCTGCTGCTGCTGCTGCTGCTGCTGCTGCTGCTGCTGCTACAACAACAACAACTAGTACTACTGCTACTACTACTAATACTTCTACTACTACTCTGTACCCCATCGCAGATAGGCTTTAGGTCTGTCAACTACTACTGTCAATAATAATAATAATAATAATAATAATAATAATAATAATAATTGTAGTAGTAATAGTAATAACTGACTAGATTTAGAATGGTTCAGTTGTATCTATCCTGTGTTTAATGTGATGAGGAATTGATGTAGCGCCTCTTAATACGACACTCAAGGCATTGTTTGCATAGCATAGCACAGGACATGAGACGAGGCAGATCTTGAAGCGTGATGCGATCATTATTTGCTGGCGTGAGGATGGAGTCCATGGTCAAGGACCACCTGACTGATGCTCGTGGGTCAGTAAATCAAAACTGCCTCCAGAGCACGAGTGTGATCTTTTTGGAATAGAAACAGAATGGTGCATAAGATACTGAATTTATATGGGAGAAGGGGGGGTTAGGATGGCCTGGAGTAATTGCTATGGTGGGCTGGAATAATTAGTAATAAGTAATAAGTTAGTGGACCTTACCAAATGGATCCTGCTAGTAACGGGTGGCCGGTGAAGGGTGTTTTGCATTCACCTGAGCAAGAGCTTGGACTTCACCAGCATTGAGATGTTTAATAATAATAATAATAATAATAATAATAATAATAATAATAATAATAATAATAATAATAATAATAATAATTCAGTGACTGTGTCAGAAAGTTTGAAATGATTGAAGCTTTAATTAAGTTTATTTATTTCCAACTCAACTGAAGTAACATACAACTAGCATGCAGGAATAAATCATATTAATAGAACATCCCATATCGGGATGAGGTGGGGTGACTAATGCCTGAACTCTGTTAGTATAGTGTTGACAGACCCAAGGCCTTTGTCTAGTCTAAAATTGAGTTAGACAGGCATGTGAGGGGGGAGTCAAGTTGCTTTAAGACCATTGCTGGTGTGGCCACTGTTGATGTCTAGTATATAATTAACCTCTTAACCGTGTTTTAACTGTAACTCAATGTAAAATGGGCGGATATATCCGGGATCCCCAGTTAAGGGGTTATAGTCATGAATGAATGTTTTAAAAGAAATGTATGCTTGATTGTAGTGTTAAACAATATTATTATTATTATTATTATTATTATTATTTTTATTATTATTATTATTATTATTATTATTATTATTATCTATGACAATTTATATAGTGCAGTAACATAACTGGAGTGCTTTACAAAGCAGTCACTTATAAGATATGTTAAATAAATGATGATGATGGATTGGTTTAATTTGTGTGTGATGAGATTCATAACTAATAGATAAAGAGCATTGCTAATAAATACAGAACTTTTTGCCAATTGCCAATAGATAACATTTAATATTACATAGTATGTATGTATGTATGTTTGTTTGTGTGTGATATGTGTGTATGTATTTGTGTATGTATGAATGCGTGTATGTATAATGACTGAATTATGTGTGAGTGCTTTTATAGCCATGACATTTCCAGGTGATATGGCTTGACGATTGTTACCTCGTATGTTTTTTGTCCATCCCATCTTATAATTACATGACTGCGATGAAATATTCAGGCTTTGTCACTCGGTGACAAACTGTCCTCCTCGCGTGAAAGCTTGACATGTCAAGGTGTCTTCTGCAAACGGCTTGAGAAATGCTTGTTTCAATGCTGAAAATGTTCCACTCTCTCTCTCTTGCCTGTCTGTTGTCTGTCTGTCTGTTTGTCTGTCTCTCTGTATCCCGTCATTTGGTGACTGCCACATTTTACACTTTAATGCTATTTGACAGTCTTTGAGATATTAACTCTCCTTCTTTGTCAGTGACTGTGTGATGCCCTCATTATTCACAGTTGATGAATTTAGTGCTTGGTCCTTTTTATCTTTCTAGTTCATTTCATGGCATATCTCTGTCTCTGTCTGTCTGTCTGTCTGTCTGTCTGTCTCTCTCTCTCTCTCTCTCTCCAACAACTATCTAGATTTCTTTGTCTCTTTGACAAGACCTATTATGGTTTTTTCTCTCGTATAAGTACGAGGCATATGCAATTTTTATGGACTTGGTTTCTGTGCTTTTCCCCCCTAAATGTGGATTTTTGTATATTAATGAATAGCCCCTATTCTTGCTCAACAGTCAAGATAGGAAGCACTCACACGTCTTTTCGAATATTATCCTGGAAAGTGACAGTGCTTTCTTGGCAACACTGAGACATTATTCGTTTCAATTTTTTTCTCTGGAAGGTTTGCCGTTTTTCATGAGTTTCCCAACATCAGTACCATGCTACTTGCTTAGCGTGAAGCACGGTACTGATGCTGATTATGGTACTGGTTTTAAACAGCTTAAGTCTTAATGTTTAATGTTTTTAATGTTTAATGTTAATCTTTTAAATTATTGTTTTTCTTTTCAGCTGGTGGTGTTGGCAAGAGTGCTCTTACTATCCAACTAATCCAAAACCAGTGAGTCACTCTTATCACATTTGATTAGTTATCTGATAATTTTGATTGGCTCAGTTGGTTTTCATTTACTTTGTGATTTCTGGAAGTTCTACCAGTTTCTGTGTGTTTTCTATTTGTAGCTTTGTCGAAGAATACGATCCAACTATCGGTAAACATATGCCACTTATATATGCTATATATATGCCATATATATATATATATATATATATATATATATATATATATATATATATATATACATACAGTATACCAGTCTTGAAGTGCTGTAAGAAATTTGGTTGTATTGAATACACTTTTGCATAATGAATTTTTATGTTTTAAGGCATTGACAATCAATCAATCAATAAGCTTCTATGACGCCACTATCATAATGCCCAGAGCATCAGCCAATGGTGCACCTAATCCAAATTGAATTAGAGCCAGGTCAGTCTAAAAAGATGAGTCAGAACAGCCGGGGAGCAATCTAAGCCAAGTCAGACAGGTGTGTTTTAAGACCGGATCTGAAAGATGATAAAGGTGTTAGTTACACGAAGTGATATTGGTAATGTATTCCAGAGCCTAGGGTCATACACACCAAGAAACAACTAGTGCCAATGAATGACTGTACGAGAATGAGGGACGACAAATGAAAGCCCTGCCCAATACCTAGTGGAGTGATTAGTAGGCCGAGGGATAAGTCGTATCTTAAGGCAGTGTTTTATCCAGACTCCAGGCCTTTGGGGAGAAAATTGAGGCTTTTGGGGGAAAATTGACTTGGTTGGAGGGGAAAAAACACAGTTCAATGCAAAATATGTGTAAGTGCTGGGATTTGGGGGGGATTTGAGGTTTTGGGGGAATCTCCCCTCCTAACAGGCCTGTATAGGCCTGTCTTAACCCCTTATCAGAAAACACTGTTCAGATTCAAGTTAAGGGTTAAGGTAATTGTGTTTGTTATATAGCATGGTTTTATTTACTAAAAGAGATTTTACAATTAATTCGGTGTTTGAGGAGGCCAATGATGATCGATATGTTAACGTCAACTTCACAAAAACTAGTGTGATTTGTAAAAAAAATTCTTTTTTTTCTTGTCTCACAGAGGATTCTTATCGAAAACAGGTTGTAATTGATGGTGAGACTTGTCTGCTGGACATCCTAGATACTGCAGGTCAAGAGGAATACAGGTATGAGTTTTTCTGCCTAGTTTGGTCATTACCTGTATTTGGCCAAAAATTTCTCTTCCTCTTCAGACTGTTGCATGCAGCCAGTATTTTTGCTTGTGTGGTGGTCTTGATTTGTCCACAGTGCGATGCGCGACCAGTATATGCGGACTGGGGAAGGATTTCTTTGCGTTTTCGCCGTCAACAACACCAAATCGTTCGAAGACATCAACCAGTATCGAGAACAGGTGGTTATGAATTCGTCTTTGTCGAACAGGAGTAGAATGTATATGGCAGTCGCGCAAAGGCAAGTAAGTAAGTAAAACCTCATGAATTTATATACTGTCTTCGAATGTAGCGTTTTAGTAGCTGCTCGTTCTTCAATGCTTAGTCTAAATTTGAAATAACCCTAGCAAAATGGTGGGGGTTGGCAGGTTGGGGGGGGGTGTCATTTTATCGAAAGGGTCATGTTGGTTGACTAGTGAGCCAAATGCTTGACATTGAAATGGATGAAGGGTGTGACATTGCTGACAAATTTAGAACAGTTGGAACATCCGTTTTGCTGAACATGTAATTGTAACGTAACGACTGAGTGTTGATTTTCAGATAAAACGCGTGAAGGATGCTGATGAAGTTCCGATGGTTTGTAAGTAGACTGGTTCCCTGCCTCCTGTACCGGTCGATCTGTGCATACTCTGAACTTCGATCCGTTTAGATCCTAACTTTGAGCGGATTTCATCTGCCCAACTTTAGACTTTGATCATAATGTTTGTAATGGCATAATGATAACATGTGTTCATGTTACTGTTGCTAAGGTTATATTGCCTGATAAATTGTCAGTTTTGGGTGGTGGTGATGATTATGATGATGACGACGACGACGGTGATGATGATGATGATGATGATGATGATGATTTTTCTGCCACAGTGGTTGGCAACAAAGTGGACCTTCCTTCGAGGACCGTTGAAACGAAGCACGCCAAGTCGAAGGCCGACTCCTACAATATTCCGTACATAGAAACTTCGGCAAAAACTCGGCAGGGGGTCGACGATGCCTTCTACACCCTTGTTAGAGAAATTAGAAAATACGTAAGTCTTGTTTCGTCTTCTGCCTTAAAAATAAATTGTAGTTTCCTGGTTAATGAATTCGGGTCATGTGTTCTAAGGTCAGGTCAAAGGTCAGAGCTTGAATACAGGGTGGCGCAAAAAAAACTGGACTATATTAAATGCAAACCTAAATGTGGCTAGTCCGGTTTTTTTGCGCCACCCTGTAGATGTCCAGTGTTGCTGTATCATGGTCTATCTTTTGAATCTGAAACCTGCCATAATGCTTTTGTTGGTCTAAGGTGCTCTTGTCAGAAGATATATGTATCTTGTCCCTTGATGATGTTCTTGGCTGAGTTAACCTGTGTTCAGTAGTGGCGGCTCCAGGATTTGGCAAGTGGGGAGGGGGGCGTTGGGGTGGCAATTTTTAATCATGGGGGACCAACCATTTGTTATGTATGTAGCATTAATCAATCAATAAACTTCTATGGCGCCACTATCATAATGCCCAGGGCATCAGCCGATGGCGCACAAGTATAGGGTTCCAACAGGGGGCCAGACACTCAATGGGGGCACGGGCCCCCTCGGGTCCCCCTGTGGAGCTGCTACTGGTGTTCATATGCCGTCTTTTCTACGGTGTCCAAATGTTAGGACACATTTAAAATTCAAGTTGTCTATTTAGGTGAGAATTCATACGTTGATCTGGTAATTCTTTTGCAGAAGGACAAGAAAGACAAGAACCCAAACAAGAAGAAAAAGAAGAAGTGTGTAATCTTGTAAACGCTCCATTACAATTTTCTCCTTACAGATTGTAATTCCTTTCAAATGGTGTAGATTGCCTGTATGTGTGCTTTACATGCGTTGTGTCAAAGGTCAGTTTGGTTGTGCATTTCATGGAACTAACCTGTCTTTACTTGGATAACCATATCAGAGATCCTGGCTGGAAGGGAAGGTTGTGACAGTAATGGCTGTGTTATAAATGTTGTTCCATCTTGTAATTCAAATTTCTGATAAATTAAGCTATTTTGGTGTATTGAAATTTTCATATTGAGGTATCGTCGTGTTTTTGTTGAAATTTCTCTTACGGGTGTTTTGAAAATTGACTGGTGAATTTTCTGTGGCTATAAGATACCAGGTTTCTGGTGGTTTTGTAGTGCAACCTTGATCATAGGAACTACATTTACTCTTTCAGTGGTAACATTTTTGTTTTATGGTCATTTCTTAACATTGATCATGGTTCTTCTTGGAGAGGTTTAACTCAGAAATGGATTTCAAGTTTTATGATTTAAATGTCAATTTTCTTTTGGCTTAAATTTTTAAACAGCAACAATGCACACAGTAATTTGTAACATGAATTTCGTTTGTAATGTTGAGTTTTGTATTGATTTAATACAATTGCTTGATTTAAGCCAGATTGTTGTTAAAACTGAATTAAAATCAGATGCTAAATTGACTTTAAAATATTATATGTCCTGAATGTCTCAGATGAGATATTTTACTTGTTTAATCATTGAAAAGCGACATTTATTGTTAATTATTGTAACTGTTGCCATACAGTATATCGTACTGTACCTTGCAAATGTTTTTACTCCTTTAAACAAGTAAAGTTTTGCCCTTTAGGCTCATTGCCCATAGGTTCCGTTTTTGTGACCATCAGCCCATAGACAGCCTGCCGCTTCCACTTTTGCAATGTTGCCATTGCTACTCAGTTTCATGTTACTACTGCCCTCTAGCGAGCAAAACGGACTTGACCTTAAGGGCTCCTGTGGGATTGAACCCGTTCCGTTGGTGTGCCTGCCCACTGTGTAACCACTTCTGCCATCTTTCCGCCCCTTACGACCACCGTAACCCGAATTCTCTGTATTAGCCTCCCGAACTCTCATCTTACACAAATAGGCGACAATTAAAAGTCGAACCACTTGCTCAAGTTTAAAAAATTGCTGCTTTCTCCCATACAGTCTGACAAGTCACACGTCACTTTCACTGGTTTGTTATTGTGCCAGATTAAACATTGTAGCAAATGCTTCACAGCTTTTGTAACGATCGCTAGGCTGTCTTGTCAAGCTGCCAGATTTCTAGGTATGATTTAAACCATTTAACGGTGCAGTAGGTCAGTTTCTGTTGCAAAATACAGGGCAGTGCATGAAAAACCGGTCTTTATTAAATGCAAACCTAAACGTGACTAGTCCGTGTTTTTTTGCGCCACCCTGTACAGTCTATGCAGTTTGCAGACTTGTGTAAAATTGTGCTTTAAGCAAACATTTTGCCCTTTCCTGGTTAAAGAAGTGAATTATTCAGTCATTTATTGACCTTATTTGTGCTTGGAAAGTGTTGAAATTGTTCACCCTTTTTAATATTAATATCTCATTATACCAATGAACGTGTCGTTATAATTTTGCTCATACTGTAGATTTGCGATAAACCTATTCCTCTGTGCAACAGGTTTTTTACATTTTTATTTGACAGACTGTTGTTATCAGTCGAGATTGTCTCACGTGGGTTTTTTCATGGCTAGTGGGTGCTGTGGTATCATAATTGTTATTCATGGTTGTTTCAAATTTTCATTATAAATCTGTTGTATTTAAATTCCATATTAAATTTACAGCAATTGGATTCCTATCTGAATTTTAATGTTATTATGTAAAAAATGCACTTAGGAACACCAACTGTTACAATTCACTGCATGCATAAAATTTGCTTATTAAAAGAATGCTAGGCAGAGCTACATTTTCAAGACCCTTTTTTGTAAGTAAGTATGCTACAGTTCCTACAGACTTGACACAAATACTTTAACTGGGCTTTGACAATTTAACAGCATATTTAACAGCCAACACTGTACTCTGGTATAACGAATGGCATTTTTTTTTTGTAATTGTTGAAATGTACCTTTTATGCACACTGTCTTTGAAAAAACCTGCTGACCCTTTGAGGGAAAGAGGTCACACACCACTGATCAACAAACTCACAAGTTTTATCCAACAAAACAATGACTGTACATTGAATTATAAAAAGAAGTTAGTCACATAAACTGCTACTGATCTAAGCCTGTACATAATGTTGCTGCCTATTTTAAGAGACTTTCAGGATAAGGTATAGTACTTTGCATATATTTACATAGATGCATACAAACAACTAAACACAAGCTCATGCAAAATAGCACTTCAAGTGAAAAACCCCTCAAACCACACAAACTCATTCATATAATGGCCCCCAGCCACAAGGCACCACATAAACCAGGGCTATTCAACTTGGGCCAAACGTGACCCGCTGTGTATCATTTCCAAAACAGTAATCGTAATATTTTACATTACAATGGTTACAAGTCTACAAGACAGTTTAGTAAAGTCACGCCATGAAGATTTCTTAAAATTGTATTGTATTCAATCATTCCATGTTCAGACTCGGACCTGTCTGGCCCATGACTATCTCCATTTTCAAAATGTCGGCCCATTAGAAAATCTAGCTGATTAGCCCTGTCAAAAACATACCAGTTGATGTCATACCATATACACTTGGAACTACGCACAAGTTGGAACAGAAAATATGCTAGAAAATAAACTTAAACAAACGTAAGAATCAAATTACTAATTATTTTCTTGATCCATATCTTGCCATAAAACTGTAGATTCTAAAGATTTAGTTAAAATTGTCTTTTACCCCCCCCCCAGTTAAAACACCAAGCTGCTGAAAATATTTACAGTTTGCTGCAAAAGCAAAATAATTTCCAAAGAGAAGTTAAGAAAACTTAAAAATACTAAGTAAGAAAACTTTCACAACTGAACAATAATTTAAGAAATTTTCATCCATAAAATGAATAGAAATAAATGAAACCACCTTTTAAATGTGGTTATTCCACCAGACACTAAAACATTCTGCATGGTTATATACCAACAAGGGCATCATTACATACACAAACATACTTTCAACTTTATGCCCCAGGATTATCAATATACAAAACCACACATAATACTAAACACACAGCACACCAACATTTCAAATAATTTCTTATTAACAATGTTGAAAAAAATTTCATTTGACAAATATACAACATTATTCTGTGTCAACAATCTTGACACAACTTAATTAACCAATCAAATAAAACTGTCCATCAACACTAAATCAAAGTGTTCACAATCAATCAATCAATGCCAAGCCAATAACCTAACATGACGCTAGGATATGCCTTTTTGAGCAAAAAAATAATGCCAAGATGACCATAAAGCCTCAAATCAAAGGTGATGTAACTTCATCATGTTAAGTTCACTAAGGCAAAATTTGACAATTCTAAGCAAAACACAAAATACATGCCAAAGATGAAATGAAAACGGTGATTCTATATAAACTCGACTGTACAGCCATATGCTTTCTTTTGCAAGAGTCAACATAAACATACAAAACATTTCAAATGCTTCATACAATGCTCACTTAACTTTATATTTATGAGAAATACAGCTTCCAATCCAGACGATTATTATTATCTGACAATTTATATAGTTTATTTATATTGACAATTTATATAGATTACTGTACCAGGGTAGTGAAATGCAACCTTCAAGAAAGTATTTTTCTGAGACATAATTATTCTAATATTAAATCCATGAAAACTGATAATTTCTGTACAGGGATGCACCTCCTGACCCCCCCCCAATGACAAGGTTACCAAAACCAATTACAAAATTAGAATCAAGCATAATCACCAAATAAAATCAAAAAAGTAATTACGATAATGAAATGCCAGATACAACAAAATCGTGTGACAGATCCTGAGTTATTCGGCGAGGTTAACGATCTCCCACACACCATACCATGCCACAGAAAGATATTGAAATCGTGTGACAGCCGTTTTAATTTCCTTAAATGAAGTTTAAAGCACAAACACAAAACAATAACCTCTTTCAGCGAGAAGACAATTCAACAACACGCCTTGAGCAAATCAGTCCCAACATCCACGAACCATCATCCCGCGCTGGACCGCGAGGCAAGATCCGCTAGCAAGATCTGCCGTTTTACTTTACTTTTACAGCGGTCCACGCCAGTCAAAAGCGAAAACAAGTGCAGAGTAAAAGGATCGAAGACTTAAAGTACAGTTCTGCACGCATTCTAAATCAGTTCTGATTATACGATCAAAATCCACAAAAATCACGTGCATTTTCTCTGCAACGTTGACTGACCGTGCAGAAACACGCAAAATCCGAACCATTCTGACGCCACAATTCATTTCTTTTTCACCCGCAGAAACGGCACACATCCTCTCGATGACCCAACTACGCCACATTGCTGATTTGAAGTCTATTTACAAATTGTCCTGTTCGCAAGTTGACAGCCACGAATAGAAACGCCTTCTCCCGCCATTCCATCGGCCGACGTGTGCTTCCAGATGGAGCTTCAAAGGGAATGGTCAATGCCGGCTTTGCCATCGCACGACAGACAAGTCACTAGGCGTAGCCCAGCACTGCCTTCAGCGTAACTGTCGATTCTAAAGACAGGCGAAAAACAGGTAAAACCTGACTAAGGCTCACATGCAAATACTGCCACCCTCTTAGAACATCACTTCATTATTCATAGGAACTAATAATAGCAAAAGTACAGTTTTCTACTCAGGCAAAAATCAGTTCTGAATAAATTATCAAAAATTATTCATATTTGAAAGATGATTTTAACTTAACAGATTCTTAAGGAATATAGCCCAAAATGTTAAAGTTGACTATAAAAGCACCAGTTGCATAACATAAGGAAAGTATGCTGCATGATAAGAAAATTGTACAACTCGGCACAAAATGTCAACAATGAAACACAATATTTTAAACATTTACGTTTCCATCAGCTTCAAAACAGGAATTCAAAATCTCAAAACATTAAAAGTTCTTTTCAAATGTTTCCCAATATAAAACCGTTCCAGCACAAAATCACTAACCCCGCTATGAAAGACCGGCAAGACGCTAGGGCACATACCTTTGGAATGACGACATATGCTTTGTGTAGGCGACTGCGTCACTGTAAACGATTGAGCCGCCTCTCGGAGTTCTCCAGTTTCTGTTAGGTCGTCATATAATCCATTCTAAAATTAATTAATAATTTTGAGGAAAAAAACACCAATATCTTCTGAGTTATCTTTATATTCTTCATCAATATGTTATTCTTGAAGGTGAACAACATATTAACCCCTTAACTGGGCATTTAACTGTAACTTAATGTAAAATGGACGGATATATCCGGGGTCCCCAGTTAAGGGGTTAATAACACCGTTGAGTTTACAATTTGGTATAGGCCTAAATTTGTTTGTTTTGGTTCAGGAGGGTTTTTGCATTCCAGAAAGACCTATCTGGTCAGGTCAGGTCTTCGTCCTCCAGCTGTGTCCAGCTATCAACTTCTCCATAACATCTATCCAAAGTTCTCTGTCCTCTAATATTTCTTCCAAGGCCATTTCGTGTCTTCCGTCAGTTTTTCCGTGTTTTAGAGACTCAGTCCTGCCATGTTGAGATCCTCTTCCAATCCATCCACCCACCCATCGTCTTTTTGGTCTTCCTTAAAAAGAGTCAACACCACCATGGATTTGGACTTCAAATGTGGCACTTTTAATACATTAACTCCCTAACATCCAATAGAACACATGCAGTTGGCAACAAGACTAAAACCTGGCTCGCTACAGATTCAAGGGTTAACAAACAGTACCTGAATAGTGAGACCTCCGACCATGGGATCTCGACAGTCCTCCAAAACGGATATTGGGTTCAGCTGCACTGGTTCAACGTCGGGCAAGTCCTCGATTTCCTTTTTGATCGTCACCTCCGTATGTTTGTTAGTCGGCTACGAAAAACACAAGGCCTGCTACCACGAATCCATTCAAGCACATATCGACAGAGGTCCATCACATATAATGAAATAAAGGCATTGATGTCAATGTTAAAAAAATAAAAATGCTAAAAATGAAATTGAAGCTAATAAGATGGCCGAATGACTCACCTGTACGCCCTCCGACGCCACTTTGATCACTTTGTACAACTTTACGTCTGCACTGTCCGAGACGGAGCCAATCCATGACGGCTGTGCGTTTGACCTCACGATCACAGGCCTTTTGGGCTCTTCGCAAAGCCGTGCCGACACGGGCTCAGTCTTCACCACCGTGTCGTGGATTTCACTCTTGAAACTGGTAATCACTACAGCGAAACAATAACATTTACAAAACGTAACAAGATGACATGACATGTAACCTGTGATATCTTATATAAGAGCAACAACGCATACTTTTATCTAAAGGCTGCACCTTACGACAGAAAAACTTACAATAACCTTAACCCTTAAACCGCCCGCATATACTTGGTTGCCATTGCATGCAGACCCAAAGTATGTGGTTGTTTAAGGGTTAATATGTTTTTAGAAGAGAATCTGACCCCTAGATTAGATGAGTGAAGTGGTTTCCCACTGTCTCCTTAACAAATAATTTAGCGTAAAACAACACAGCCAAGATCACTATGCAGGCAGTTGTATGTCTATAACCTTTACCACAACTCCAATACACATCATCCTATTCACACAAAAAAACTAAGCAGTTACATACTCACTTACCCTATTCACGAAAAACTATGCAGCTACATACCCACTTATTTTCACAATCAATGATAAAATCAGTCTTACAGTCAAATATTTCATTAACCTTTAAGACGTTCAACTCAATTAACCCTTTCACTGCTGGCAAATACATGGAGATAAGATTGAAGGTTTTTTTACTTATACATACTCTGCTTGGGGTCCGGAATCCGACGCATCCACTTTAGGATATCTTCGTTTAATCGTGCTATTTTGTCCTCGTTGAGTCCCCACAAGCAGGCCTTGCGCGTTGTACCGTTTAACGACGGAGTCTCCAATTTTTGGAAGCATTTATTCAGCGACAAATTATGCCGTATGGAATTCTGAAAGAAATAAACCACAAGCCAAATAAATCAACTCAATTTAATTATAAACAACTATGTTAAGTTATCAAATTTCACACAAAAGTCTATTAATGAAATATTTGCAACAGAATTATCACAAATATTTATTGTCTGTAAACTTCATTATAAATGGCATTCGCTATTTAAAAAAGTCTAAACGTTGATGCAACTCAACGCATTACAATCAAGTTTGCAATCAATGTTAATACCAATGATGGGATTTGATATCACCATTAGTTGACTACATATATGAACAGTTGAACACATTTGTTGCAATTAAAATACAATGATGATGATGATGATGATAAGTTCTCTGTCCTGAAGTAGGTTCAATTGGCTTTACATAACATAGATGATACAGGTGGGGTGGTTTACTATTTACCAGGTGAAGTGGTTTACTATTTATTATTTACCAGGTGAAGTGGTTTACTATTTACCAATTTACCAGGTGAGGTGGTTTACTATTTACTATTTACCAGGTGAGGTGGTTTACTATTTACTAGGGGAGGTGGTTTACTATTTACCAATTTACCAGGTGAGGTGGTTTACTATTTACTATTTACCAGGTGAGGTGGTTTACTATTTACTAGGGGAGGTGGTTTACTATTTACCATGTGAGGTGGTTTACTACTCACTGACAATTTGGGTGAACCACTGGTGTAAGGTCATTATGCAAGATAGGGTCTGATTCAAACCTGCTACCTGATTCAAACCTGCTACCCACTGGTTGTGTGGCAAAAACCCTATCACTACCCAACCAGGTTCCATGCGAAAAATGTAATGAAACAAAAATAATTTCAAGCACGCATCAAAATCCACCTGGTGTGAAATCACAGAATCCAAGGCAATTACAAATTTACTGAATTTACTATTTAAGCTCTCTCACCTTCCAGCCATCGGGGGCAGTTCTGAAAAATGGAAAGTTATCTCTGCAATAAAACACATGCTTAATAAAGAAACAAGACTGAGAAAATCATACAGATGAAAAGTTAGCTTGTAGATTATATATAGCCTAGATCTTGACATCAACTAGCATAAATTCATCAAAAGTCTCAAAACAACATTGCAGGCAAATACGCTAAAACTTGAATCGACAATGTCTAATGATGTTTAATGTCTCAAGCAAACTAGTGATTGAAAGTCTGTCCTGCCCAATAATAAGCATAATTTCACACACACACACACACACACACACACACCACAACTTATTTCTAAGTAACCTATTGTTGTTCAAACTTTGATACTTATAACAGGTATCATAGTATCATGAGACAGAAGAGGAATAAGACACAAAGTTTGGGAATGGTGTTCATTAAACTTTCAACAGCTCCAACAATTTCAAGAAGCAAATGTTAGTTACATAATTTCTATTTATAAAAAACAAAGCAAATCAAGATATAACAGCTGTAATGTAATGTAGCATTTGCATAGCGCGACTTATATTTCTACTCAGAGGTGCTCCCAGTAATCTTTGGCATCTGGCATCTTCCGAGAGACGGCTGCCAAGGTAACAGAATTGCTTTACTTGTTCTACTTCTCTCCATAGATTGTGATATTTGCCTCTTTCCCTTGCTCTTTACTGATGACCATCACTTCCATCTTTTTGGCATTAATCTTCATACCATATTCTTCAGAAACTATAGCCAGTCTATCTATAACCTTTTGTAGACCTCTTCCTTTGTTTGCTAACATAGCCTGGTCACCTGCAAATCGCAACGCAGGTACTAATACCCCCTTCCTTCTTCCAGTTTTCCTCGTGCTCCTGTAATCAGTTACTCAATACAACCAGAATGGGAAAAACATTATTGCTCATCCTGAATCGCAAAATTCTTGGAAACAAATACAATTTAACAGCAAAAGCACAAGCCTGTCATTCTGATGTTACAAAAATACGCAAAATTATTTGCAAACTGTAAAAACTATTATCAAAAAACACTCACAATATGTAACTGTAGATTTCGCTAACGGGCAGAAACCCCGATTCCGAATTTTTCAAGGCAAGAGCGATAAGGCAGCTATACGAGAACGGCGGCTTTTCGTATCGTTCTTCCTGCACGAGAACCGGTTTTGGGGTCTGCGTTACCACGTTCCTCGTTCCGTCCACGGCTTTAGATTTCGGCGCAGACAGACTGAGTTGTTTGGAGGTGGGGGCGATCTGGATGAGGACCACCTCGCGATTCCACGGCTGATCGGGAACCGTTGCAAGGCTCTCTGGGGGCAAGACAAACAACGGCTGCACGTCTTTGCAGAGTGAGGCGCCGTCCATACCTTCCGGTAGGTCGTCAAAGCCTTCGAACGAGGAGGTAAGTTTTTCTATGTCGACCAACTGGTCGTCGGACTGCGGCGCGATGCAAATCGGCGCCATTGTACGGGGATCTATTAGAACGTCTCCGAGATCGTTGTCCAAGTTTGTCTGCTTATCTAAATAAAGATTCCAACCGCTCAGGTACGAATGACCGAAATGTTCGCCGTTCGAATTGTCGCTGTCCACGATAAACTGATGTCCATCTCCTCCCCTGCTGCCACTCATGGCAACAATCTGTTCCAGAAATGGCATTTCTTCCATATAACTGTCCTTATAAGAAAACGAGTGAAGGCTGGACATTTCCAAACCCTTCTAAAACCAAAAAAGCAAAGCAACATTAGGCAACATAAAATGACAAACAAGACTCTATAACAGCCTCAACATGCCACAAGTATAAATATAAACAGAGTTTAAAATGGACCCTATTTGATTCAATTGCTTAAATTAACATTGTCACTAGAAGAGCATGGTGAACAATAGGATTTAAACAAGATGCACCCATAAAAGAACAACAGTTTTAATTACATAATTGTAAGTTTCATGTTGTCAGTTTATATCATTTTTAAAACAGCTACTGATATATGCAATACTTGCTACCAAAAAGCAGCACATTATATGTAAACTTCTTATTAAGGCATACTATATTATAGGTAATAAAATACGAATATTAAACTACATCTCAGACATAAAGTTAAAACATTCAGTTTTCGTCCAACACCACTAGCATAACTGTGCAGTTGGCATGCTTACCTGGCACACAGCACTGTTTATATTTTTAATAAAAATATTTGAACATGAAATAGAAAACGTACACTGCCCCTGCTCTAACACTAATAAGAATTTCCAATTATTAGCATTAATAGTAGTACTCATAGTACCAGTAATAGTTGTATTAAAGAACTAGAGTCAGCAGTGGTATAGTTGTGGAAGAAGTGGTAGTAGTAATAGTAGTAGTAAAGTAGTAGTAGTAGCAATAGTAGTAGAGCACGTGGTAAAGGAACTGTGCCAACGGGAATACCCCCCGGCGATTCCCGACCCCATAAAAACCCAAATATTGGCAGTCGTCGATCCAAAGAGGCGCCAAATCATTGCAGGATGCGTAGCGGTCGCCGTAGGATCGTTCACATCGACCGATTTAACGCATTAATTCGAGAAATTCGACGAAATTCTCGGTCGGGGAAAGCCTCAGAATGACATCAGAGCCCTAAATATGGATCGTCGCCATCTTTTATTGGGACAGAGCGCGACTCTCAACCGTTCCCAGCGCGAAAACGCGTCCCGTCAAAAATCCGCCGAACGACACGAAAAACGCACCAGACTACGTTGATCTACGCCGAAAATGCTACGCGGCGACGCGTAAATTACCTTAGATTACGTTTTCGTTACGCTGTAATCGCTGCGATTCGATAGGAAAAATCCAAACGACCATCGAACATGTTGAACGACCCTGGACAAAGAAGTAGGCGAGTTTAAATTCGACGTCTCCGATTGGTCAGTGCCCTGATGAGTCAAGGCCGAGCGTCGGCCGTGATTGGACAGAATGACTGTTCGGGGCGTGTCTGATTTTTGATCGACGTATGCTTTAATGGTTCTGGGTCAAAATTGAATTTAAATATGGTCGTAACTTTTTGAACTGGCCAATAGTGCTGGGTGCGTTTTTTCTTTCCACTTCTACAAGTTGGCAGGACTATAAACACAGAGGACACACAATCTCTCTTCATGACACTCTACCTAACGAGTTACCAGAGGCATAAAATTGAGCATTTAAGACATCCCTAGAACACCTATCTATTTGCGCCTGACAAAATCTTTTCAAACTTTCACTAAGTAATGTAACGTAAACTCACATCAAATTCTTTAGCGCTAGCGTTTTGATGCTTACGAAATAGATTTTCTCCGGCGCTTATTCATCATACTCAATCCTGTGCTGTCCTGGACTTACAGATGTACGTGATTTAACAATTGTGTGCGACTGCTTCGTCAGGTATTTATTATAGCGCCCTTACTGGCAATTGGCATAAGCTTTTACTTACTTACTTATGGTGACGCACGAGACAAATTAATCATCCCTTGGACCCCCTCCGGACGCCCATGCCGCCACTGCCCAATTAAGGGTAGGTCTATTTAAATGGTGCTATAAAAGTAGAGCCTACATAGTTGTTGTTGTTATTATTATTATTATTATTATTATTATTATTATTATTATTATTATTATTATTATTATTATTATTATTATTATTATTATTACTATTATTACTATTATTATTAATTATTATTATTATTGCGGATCTAGGGTATTCGGCGCCCGGGGTCAAAGCGTACGTTGGCGCCCCTAACAACTGACAAGCAAAAAAGGTCTTCACATCGTTTTCGGCGCCCCTCAACTCTCTCTTCAGATAGAGCTGACGAGCAAAAAAGTTCCTCGCACGTGTTTCTTCCCCTCACCTCGGCGCCCGGGGAACATGTGAACCCCCCTGCCCTCCCCTAGATCCGCCTCTATAAACTACAGAGAATGGTATTGGCAGACGTGTGGATGGCTAGCACTTTTGACAGGCAAGTGAAGAAGGCCTAGTAATCACGTTTTTTGAAAAATTAGGGCACTATCTCATGTATATCAAAAGTGCTTGGCATTCAGAATTTTGCCTGTGGCATTCTCTATTGCGTAAATTGGACATTTTTAAACTACCAGAGGCGGATCTTTCCACCGTATTAATGTGTCTATATTGGCATTTATAATAATGGTGGCTATACATTGTATAGCTTTTAAAACCCTTTAAAGTGATAGATATCCAAAATGCGGGTCCAGATCCCTTGTAGGCATCGACTGGGCTTCAATCGGTGCAAATATGAAAGCCCTACGACACCACAAATTTTCGCTCAAATTTCGAAAAAATACCCTGGACTATAGTCCATGAAAATTTTTCGGGCGACCCAAAAATCCATGTCGACATATTGCTCACATTTCTCTTTAGAACCCTCAAGCGCCCCGCACTGATGTCAGAGGACTAGAAAAATCCGTCACTTTCCACCCTATTAATGTGTCTATATTCCGGGGCGGCGCTAAGGGGGTGGGTCCGTGGGTCCGGAGCCACCCTGCCTCGGGCAGGGACACCCGAGCAAATCGTGCAAATCCACAGAGAAGTTTTGATTGGGTGGGGGGCGAGGGGTAGTTTGAGCCGGGTCCTATAGTTGTGTAGATTGCATTAGACCCACCTAGCCCAACAAAACCCAGCGCCGCCCCTGGGATTGTGTCAAAACAGAGCCAACGTTATAATATCGGATCTGTGGCAAATCAGTAAAGTAAAAAAGTAACGTAAAGTAAAATCTCGTGGATTTCTATAGCGCCTTGGAAACAGCTCAACAGCAGCCTATATTAGACAGCGGTTTAAAGTCAAAAACTAAGCGAAACAATGGATATTAAAAAGCCCCATATGATGCGGTGTTCAAGTCTAGTTTCGAATGGATGTAAAGATGGCGGCCTGAAAGTAGTTCGGCGGCGTCGTTGCCTCGTATCCTTCCGCGCGTCGTCGTAGTCGGACATGACGCGGTCTTCACCCGGCCGCGGCCGCCGCCGCCGCCGCCGTCGTGGCCCTGGTCTCGGGGACCATCTGGAGGAAGAGTGCCGTTTGGGTGCAGGCGCTCATCGCCACGAACAGCCAGAAGAACACCCGGTCGGTGAACTTGGCGACCATGCGCCACTCCGCCTCCGACCGCTCGGAGTCGAACGTCGTCTCGCCGCCGCCGCCGCCGCCGCCGCCGTACGGCGACAGGCCGAGTCCCTCTCCTGCTACGCCCGCCTCCGGATCGTCCCCGTCGTGACACAGGCAGCAGCAGCAGGGGCGGCGGCGGCGGCGGCGGCGGCAAAGACACCCGCCGGTCGCCGGGCCGAGGTCGACGACTTCGGCGACCGCCTGCAGGGACTCCTCGTACTTGACGGGGGAGGAGAGACGGGGGCTTCTGTGGGGGCGCGGCGGAAGAAAGTGCGCCGGGTAGAAGCGAGCGGCCAGGCGGATCGTCCACTCCGGACAGCGCTGGGGGGTGTCCTTCTTGGCGTATATGTTCGTTACTATGACGGCCATCACCAGGGCAACGGTTACCATGACCATGGTTGAAGCGAAGAACATTCCTAAATAATAATAATAATAATAATAATAATAATAATAATAATAATAATAATAATAATAATAATAATAATAATAATAATAATAATAATAATAATAATAATAATAATAATATAGAACGGTTATTCTGACGAATTCGTCGTTATCAAGACAAAATGTTTGAGTTATAATGCAATAAAACTGTAAGTTATTAATAATTAATAAATAATTAATAATAGATTAATAATATGTAATTATTCAACTTGACCAGGAATACTGCCTTATAGGGGTAACCTTCTATATTAGACCTCTATGCTCGAGCTACCCACTTTCTGAGATGCTGCCATAGGGAAGAGGAAAGTATAGGGGTTGAGCCCCCCACTTTTTCATCCAAGTTGGCGCCAATGTGAATGCTGCAACTGCGACCGATGAGGCACTAAGGTCAACAATTTCAGGGCCCCCATGGTCAACAATTTCCAGGGGCCCTAAGGTCAACGATTTTCAGGGCCCCTATGGTCAACAATTTCCAGGGCCCCTAATGTCAACAATTTCCAGGGGCCCTAAGGTCAACGATTTTCAGGGCCCCTAAGGTCAACAATTTCCTGGGACCCTAAGGTCAACAATTTCCAGGGGCCCTAAGATCAACGATTTTCAGGGTGCTCTTTGTGACCTGGAGCATTGGGGGGATATGTCGAGCTTGGGGGATGTAGTTGTTGGAAACTGTAGCTTGGGGGATGTAGTTGTTGGAAACTGTAGCAGTGGGGGATGTAGGCTAGTGGTGGGGGATGTAGCAGTAGGGGGTTGCAGTTGGGCAGTGGGGGAAGATTCCCCCCCTCCCCCGCAAATCGCGCCCTGACGATTTCCAGGATCCATTTCGTAGCCCAATACGCCACGGCTGGGACCAACGGGGGCTCTTTTGATTACGCCCAGGCCGACCACCAAATTAACACACTCAATATAGGCCTAATTTATAATTCTGAGCAGGCCCTAACACAAAACCATCCGTTTACGGCACCGCCTGCGCAGAGATCTGACCGAGTATGGGGATGCAGTCCGGGGTGGGTGGCATCGTCTCCCCCACCATCAGCAGGAACACGACCAGCGCCAGGAGGATCGTCGTCTCCAGGTTGACCTTCTCTCCGGACTCCACCGGAAGGAAGAACCCGAGGAACGAGATGAGGAAGATGAGAAAGCACGGGGCGATCAGGTTGATGATGTAGAACAGACTGCCCCGCCTCATGTGGATCGTGAACGTGACGTCCGGATAGGGGTCCTTGCAGCAGGCGTAGTACTTGACGTGGCGGTCGGCGGTGATGTTGTCGACGGCCCATTCCTGGTTGTCCGAGTTGTAGTAGATGGTGTTGACGAACGACGAGTTGTAGACGACGTCCAGCTGGTCGCCGCTGTGAGTCCACGAGATGAACGTGACGTTGCACTCCTGGCTATCGAAGGGAAAGTACTTGACGTTCAGGGTGCAGTAGGTCTTGATGAGCGCCGGGAACAGCCAGAGTATCAAGCCGTCGGACGACACTATGGTGTTCGTCACCATGTAGTCGTTGAATTTGTCGCCGGCGCTGGGCGGAAAAAACATTAAAACGTTAAATCAGTCAGTCAGTCAGTCAGTCAGTCAGTCAGTCAGTCAGTCAGTCAGTCAGTCAGTCAGTCAGTCAGTCAGTCAGTCAGTCAGTCAGTCAGTCAGTCAGTCAGTCAGTCAGTCAGTCAGTCAGTCAGTCAGTCAGTCAGTCAGTCAGTCAGTCAGTCAGTCAGTCAGTCAGTCAGTCAGTCAGTCAGTCAGTCAGTCAGTCAGTCAGTCAGTCAGTCAGTCAGTCAGTCAGTCAGTCAGTCAGTCAGTCAGTCAGTCAGTCAGTCAGTCAGTCAGTCAGTCAGTCGTCAGTCAGTCAGTCAGTCAATCAATCAGCCCATTAGCCAACCAATCAATCGAGTGTGAAACTGTTGAAATAATAATACAAATAAAAATATGATGATGATGATGATGATGATGATGATAATAATAATAATAATAATAATAATAATAATAATAATAATAATAATAATAATAATAATAATAATAATAATAAAAATATGATAATAATAATAATAATAATAATAATAATAATAATAATAATAATAATAATAATAATAATAATAATAATAATAATAATAATAATAACGTGATTTGAAGTGGTTTAGGATGCTAAGTAAGCCTGTGTGAAAACTACTGTAGTAATTCTCTACATTTAATAACCTAGCTTTCCCAGATAACTTTTGAATTCGTTTAATATTGTTTCAACGGTTTCTGTCTCTCCGTCCACACTGTTCCATTTTGTCCACAACCCCCTGCACTAACAAGCACGTAGCCTATAGCGACTCGCGTTCGTAGTAATGACACTGTATAGAAACCCATTGGCGAAACGGACACGCTTGTCTGTATAAGGAACCATACTATAACCGACGTCTCGTTTGCTTTCGGGCATCGTTTTCATCGAAAGAGCTCCTTTTCTCAGCGGAGGAAAGTACAGCGAACGCGGGAAAAAGGGGAAGAAGGTGGTTGCGCACAATGTGCAGCCAGGTAATAATGATAGGGAAAGGAGACAGTATATACGGGAAAGTGGAACGCTACAGCGGATGAAAAATGCTGACGGCAGGCAAAAACAAACGGACAGACGGACAGACAGATAGACAGGCAGGCAGGCAGGCAGGCAGGCAGGCAGGCAGGCAGGCAGGCAGGCAGGCAGGCAGGCAGGCAGGCAGGCAGGCAGGCAGGCAGGCAGGCAGGCAGGCAGGCAGGCAGGCAGGCAGGCAGGCAGGCAGGCAGGCAGGCAGGCAGGCAGACAGATAATCGTTATAATTATTTTGCGTGTACTGATAGATAGACATTGAATAAGGTTCAATAATAAGGGAAGCATTTTACACTAGAGAAGAACGCAAAAACGATGAAAGCTGTATACTGACAAAACAATTTCAGGCGTTTGGCCAAACTGTTTCACAGGGGAATAATATTTAGCCTACTCGATGTGAAAATTCTCGTGTTATTAACCCCTTAACCGTGTATTTAACTGCAACTCAATGTAAAATGGACAGATATATCCGGGATCCCCAGTTAAGGGGTTAATATCAGAGATCATCCAGATATGCGAATACAGACCGCTGGTATCTAATGCAGACCATAGCGCGTGCATGTGTTTCTGTGCTTATAACCGAATTTACTGAGAGAGAAACTATTTAATTTCACGAGGCGCTTAACCAGTGGCGGTTCCAGGATTTCTTGGGCGGGGGAAAGGAGGGATTAATGAATTCATAGAAAGTTGATGGAGGGATGAAAGTAGAAGGAAAAAATCAATAAACTCTGCCGAAAAAGGCTGGCAAAAAGGGAATTCTATCCCTAATTTTACAACGGTTTTACCGATAAAATAGGCTGACAAGCAAAAAAGGTCATCCCCAGTTAGTTTTACTAGACTTTTGCCCAAAAATAGGTTTTCAAAATCAAAAAAAGTAACTCCGAAAGTCCGGTGGGGGGATGCATCCCCACTCATCCCCCCACGTGGAACCGCCACTGCGCTTAATTAACTGTCCACTGAATCACGGTCCTCGCCCGAAAGTCAGACTTGTGGCAAAGACATTAAATTTGTGCACGGACATTGGCGTCAACTTGGATGAAAAACAGAAGTGGGGACCCAACCACTGCACCCCTTCCCCTTCCCCAGCCGAGCGCTGCAAAAAAGTGGGGGAAAGGGGGAAGGGGTTGGTCGAGCCTGTCGATAGTAACGAGCGCTTACAAGTTGGAGATGACGAGATCCGGTGTCCAGATGGCGTTGGCCGGTATACGAATGTTCTCCACTCCGTCGTAAGATGTCGCATTCCAGGCAAGATATTCGTCCTGCCATCTCTGAGATAATAAAACAGCAGAGTTGCTATACAGGTATATGTTATATAATAGGCCTATATCTATATAATAATAATAATAATAATAATAATAATAATAATAATAATAATAA